>PVKS010004132.1:0-96381 GCA_004027875.1 Aplodontia rufa
TATGTGGTGCTGGGGTTTGAACCTGGGTCCTTGTGCATGACAGGAAAGTGCTCCAACTAAATGAGCCACCACTCCAGCCCCCAACTTGTCGCTACTTCTATTTCCATTAATTTACCCACCAAAGACAGGAATATGGTCTGAGAGATAGTCCATATAGATTTATTTAAAAGCCACCTTGAGTTATAATTCTAGATAATGTTAACATAAGAAAAGATGAACACTTGACCCAACAGCTACTACAAATAACTGCAAGGTCATTGTATTAAAAACAATGTGATATTAATTCAAAGGGAGACAAATTGACTTACAGACTAGGACTTCTGTGAGATAGACTCATAGCTCAGAATTTAATTCACAGTGGAGATGACACCACAAGACGGACTGCTTGGTGAATGATGGTAGGAGAAGTGCTGATTATGGAGAAAGATCCACAGCTATAATGACACACACAGAATCCAAATATATTAAAAAAATAAATCAAAGAAAACCACAAAGAAAGAAGATGATGTGCCCTAGGCTGGGGAAGAACTTTTTAAACTAAACTCTAAATGCATAACTGAATGAAATCAATCTCATCAAAATCAGGAAATTCTGTCTATGAAGCCACAGAATGATGTCACAAATATATATTTTCCATTTCTAAAACCAGAAAGAAACCATTACCCAAAATATATGGAGAACTCATTCATGGGAAAAAATTCAAGCAATTCCAAAATTTAAATAGGAGGAAAGACGACATTTGGGTGAATTTATAGCTAAAGAAAAATCACACTTTTGATAAATATCTGAACAGATGCTCAATCATTAGTAATCAAAGGAATGCAATTAAAGCAAAAAAAAAAAAGAGAGAGCTATCGTTAGATGTATGAGATCCTAAGTAGAATTTTGAGTGAAAAAACTAAAAAATATAATCTGAAGTACGTGAACTTAACTACATGAAATAATGCAGGCTTGTACCAGGGCTTTAAAATAGAAGGATATGCTAAATAAATACGTGTGGGGCAAGCGGGATGAAAAGCCAAACAGGCTTTGGGAGACCAAAGGCTGCTCATTGACAAGGTGACAGCAGATAGCTAAGGAACCCTCGGCTCATCAACACAAAGTGAGCCACAACACAGATGAAACCCACCACACCATCCTGCACCCGCTTCTCTCCTGTCCCACCCACAGGACACCCGGCTGGGGTGTCCACCATCACCCAAGCTCTTTGCTTCCCTGTGGCTGCTGCATTGTCCCCCACAATCCTAATCATTCTTCTGTAGACTGAAGATAACCTGGCTTTGTATCTGATCCAAATATTTCTATTCCTACAGAAATGGAAAACTGGAATAAATAAGTGATGATTTTTAAAAGAAATTTGATTTTAACCAAAACTTTTTTCTCTCATTTTCTTATAAGCTTTTTTCACCCATTCACTCGGTGGAATTCATTGCCTCAAGGAAGGGGTAACATAGCAGAAAAGCAGAGAAACTCTTATGAAATACATAACTTTTAGATCATAAAACATTATATTTGGAATACCAGATAAAGAGCCAGGCCTCCTTGTCCTTCGAATACCTACCGATGATCATACTGCAGAAACAAGGAGAGTCACAGCAGAAGTACAGCTCAGAGTATGCTGTATGAAGGTCCCCCTAGAGGAAATTGCGAACCTGAGATCAGATAGAACTGGGCTCCTGCTCAGGGAAGAGCCCACAGCCAGCAAGATCCCAGGGCTCCTGTCTCTCAGCCTGGCTCCCTAAAACAGTGCTGCAGGCAGGCATGGGGCCCTCTCACAGAGCATCTCGCAGCCCACAGCCACAAAGAACAGGAGGTGGTCCTGTGCCTGAGAGCAGAGCAGGTACCCTGCTGAGCATCCTCCACTGGATGCCCTGGGCTCAGAGTTCTAGTTGGAATGGGGACCACTCAGATGAATCTGTGCAGATGCAAGTGGATTTATAGGTCTTCTCCCTGGGTCCTTCAGTCCTTTCGGTAAACTTGCACCATTCCTCAAACAGGAAGCAGCACACCACAAACCCAGTGGTTCTCAACAGAGTTCTCTTTGTTCCCTATCAAATTTGTGGCAACATCTGGAGACACATTTGGCTGTTATGACTGGGAGGCATTATTGGGATCTGGTGGACACAAGCTAGAGGTGCTGAAATGTTCTACCAGCACCCAGGACTATTCCCCAAAAGAAAGTATTAGCAGTCTAAGTATTAGCAGTATCGAGTTTGGGAAATCCTTCCCTAAACTAAGATAGTTTTGACTACTTGGTAAAATAACAGATTTATAATAGAAATTGTGGTCATTTTAAAAACTGAATTATAGTTTATGGATTGAAATGCATAACCACTTTTTTATACTAAGGAATACACACGGCTCCTGACTTACTGTGGGACATATCACAATTAACACATAAGTGAAAATATCATTAAGTCAAGAATGTTTTTATTACACCTAACCAACTGAACATCACAATTTAGAAACATAAGACAGGTGAATTTCAGAGTGCTCGTTGTTCACCCCTGTGATGTGTGACTGGCTGGGTGCTGCAGCTGCCCAGCATCACAAGAAAGTATCGTACCACATATTTCAGTCTGGGAGAGATCAAAATTCAAAGCACCATTTCTACTGAATGTGTCTCACTGTTGTGCCATCAGCAATTGGAAATATTCTAAGTAGGAGAGTCTGTACATTATTTCTCTAATATAAAATAATCAACAAGCATTTAGTGAAAAGGTTTTTAAGGGGAGAAGTGTAAGTGGCTTTCAAGTAAAAGTATCCCATTCCAGGAGGAAAGAGAAACGAAATCATGGAGACTGATGCTAGACACTTTGAGGGTAAATGGAAGGCAATGGAAGAAAGCATGCTGAGCGAAGTTAGCCAAACCCAGAGACTTGAGGGTCGAATGTTTTCACTCATTTGTGGAGGCTGGGTCTAACCCAGGTTTAGGTGAAAGATGGTCAAACTCATGTATTGGACCCTCCAAGGGCATAGAAATTCATAATCTAAGGGAACCACAGACATGTAGGGGAGGAAGGGACAGGGGAGAAGCAGAGGATGGGTGAGGGAAGGAAGACAGGGAGGGATCTAGGGAGATAATTAGCAATGTAGCCTAATCATTATCTCCCAAGTCAAATAATTTTGATGCAATCATTCAATTCTGAAAAATTCACAATCTTGGACATTTATATTTGCTGTAGGGGTTGTAATACAGAAGAATCAAGAGACTGGAGTGTGGGCAATGTGAGGGTAATTATGGTTTAGGATCAAATGCATATCTTGTTACTTTATATGCATTTATGATTGTACAACAACTCAACTCCTTAATAAAAAACAATAAAAACAAACAACAACAACAACAAAACTCCAATATCCTATACAAAAGAGAAGGCAAGCAGGGGACGTGCCCCCATGCCACATGCAGGGAAGAAGTTATTCCTAACCAAGGACAATGAGGGCCATGTACGGTTTTCACAGAGGTGAGACTATGTTTGTTTGAGACTACATTTAAAATTTACTAAAATGGCATGAGAACCCAAATCACCAACTGGACAGGGAGAATATCAAAAAGAAGACAAATGGGAAGTGTTTCCAAAAACAGCAGGAATGAAAACAATGGTCAAAAACAATGAAGCAAAGAAGGAGAAAGCAAGAGAAGGACAGAGAGGTGAGATGAAGGGAGAAAAAGAGCTGAAGACAATTGCAATGGATAATAAATAAATTAGTACTACATTAATGACATGCCAAAGTGTTCCATTTTTATGTGAAAGCAAATAACTGTGAAGAATCACCAACATAAACACTGATTAAAAGAGTAAATGTCTGGAGATGAAATGTCATAACATTACACAGTGTCAGTTTGCAGTGTTCCCAAATGTTAATGGCCTCCAGCTTCAGCTGCTTCCCTCCCAGGAGATCTCTAGGGAAAGAAATCTCAGCTGCAGGGCTCCAGGAGGAGTTCAGAGACTTGTCCCATCTCCTCTCCGTTAACAGATAAAGTTTCATGAAAAAAATGAGTCGGTGACATTTGCCCATAATTCAGAAGGGACCACAATTTTACAAAAGAATTTCTTTTACCAGAGATCAGTTGAGTTTCTCTTACCATTTCGATAATGTTCCAGACCTGATTCAGTCAGTCTGATAAACTCTATTCTTTAACAATGACATTTCCCCAGCAAGAGTAGCATCTGCAGAAAATTTACAGAGGTAGAGTTCATCCTTTTACAAACTAATTCTGGAAAAAATTGTGGGTCAGGGTGAATTTATAACTCCTTCCCTGGGACAGGTCCCAGCATTCTTCCAGAAGTGCTAGAGTGTGTTCTGAGTGTCCACACCCCCTCATTTACTTTAATAGAAATCACTAGTACTTCTAAAAGCCGCAACTATTCTTGCCTCCAAACCAAGGGAAGTGAGATAACACCCTATGGTCACTTCACAAATTAGTCATCCTCTCCTACCTGTTCTACTGACCCCATTTCTCTCAAACAGCCAGGACACGTGCCTTCCCATCGAGCCAGCCACTCGTATGAACGTATGAACTTCCGTGTGTACTACCTGTTGCCTGGTAAACCGTGTGCCTTCATGCTACTTCGTAAGTGTGAACAGCAATGCATGGTACAGTTTTGTCTGGGTCTATTCAACAAATGTTTAGTGAGTTTTTATTAAGTGGAAGCCCTCTCTCTAGTCAGTTCTTTCTTTCAAAAGATTTCTACTATGTGGGGGTGGGAGGCAGCTGTGACAGAAAAGATAATATGGGGCAGTACAGTAAGAGCCACATCTATGGACTGATTAGGATGCTCAGAAATAAAAGAAAGGAGTGTTAACCTGAAAATATCAGGGAAATCATCAGGTTGGGGGTTACACAACATAAACCCTGAAATTCTTGACATAATTTTGATAGACATGCACTGAATGAAGAAATCTATCTTCCCTTTAAAAAGTAGCCACACATGGCTTTTAAAGATGTAATGCTTTACAATCTAATACTTTTTTTAGAGTTATAATGGGAAGGGAGGGATAAGGGAGGGTAATTCGGGGGGGCACTCCTAGGGATAATTGCAATATCCAGAATATATACACATTTTATATTATTTTGTTAAAATCTTGTAAGGTTGCTCAAAAAAAAAGAATATATGCATATCATACTGTTACTTTATATGCATTTATGATTGCATAATAACTCAATTTCTTAATAAAATTTAAAAAAGAAAAAAAATTAAAATAAAATAAAACATTCAGTCATACTAGTCAAATCTCAACAGCCAACGACAATATGGTCCCTAAGGGCTACCATACAGGACTTAATTGAAGAATACTGCCTGCATTGCAAAAGATTCTGTTGCCCTACTCTGTTCTATGTTGAAGACATGGAGTAATCACTCAGGGGAAACTACAGATGTTTTAAAGATGCTCCATGACCAGAAACCACCCCACCTTTGCTGGAGCACAGAGTATGAGCAAAAAGTAGTTGAAAATAAGAATAGAAAAGGAAATTGAAATCAAATTTCAGTGAGTCCTGAACACCTTCATTTGGAATCACAGCTTTATTCAGAACAGATCACTGCCATTAGAAGTGTAAATCTTGGGTAATGTGTAAAAATAATCACTGGGAAAAACAACTAGGTAAGAGGTGTTCGGTCACATCTGCACATTAGAATCACCTACAGGACTTTTGAAATGTCCACATTCAGGCTCCACCCTAAATGAGATAACTCGGAATCCTTGAGAAGGAAACTGCAGTACCAGTAGTTTGTAAATCCCTCCAGGTGATTACAATATGCAAAGGTATTAGAGACATCTGCAGCTTTATGTGCACCTCCTTGCTTCTCCAGCTTCTGTTAACCTAACCTCTTCTGGTGAGTTCCCCTTAGCTTCTCTACCCGATCCTGGTGAAATTGCCAACAGCAATTAGCAGATTCTCTGTTCACCAAAGGCCTTGGCACATCACAATATCCCCTTCCTCCTGGGTCTAATTTAGACCACATACCAGGTTTATCCTGTAATCCAAGTCAGGAAATTCAGTCTGTCCTGGAATTTTACATACGTATTCCTAGTTAGGAAGCCACTCTAATTTTTAAGGAGATCATAAAACTGAGATGATGTAAGCCTTAACATCTCTGTGAATGGGTTTCTCCTGAGGCCCAATGCTCACCATGTTAGGTGATAAAAAGTCACTTACACAAGAAAATTTAAATATTTAGAGATACAAATACAGCTGACAGATTTGGGGTTGAGAGTGTCAGTGAAGAGACAGAAAGGAGGCCTCAGGACATGGATGAGTCCCTGAGTTTATGTCCTCCTCTGGATTTTTTCAGTTACATGATTCAAGAAATTGCCCACTAATCTTTTTTCTTCTCTTCTCCTACATAAATTTTCTGATGGATTCTGAGAATTTTTAATAGTAAAAATATAGAGGGCTATACAATATAGCTTTTCCAAACATGTGTGACCCCAGAAACCTCTCTTTTAGATTAACAACTTATGGACCATGGACCATTAATCTCTTTTCAACTGTTCTGTAAAAGGTTATTGAAATATGAAAGTCCTTTTCTGAGTATAATAACCATGGTAAGACTCACTTATAAACCTAGTGCTAAAGACAACAAATTAACTGAGACTAAACAACCAAAAAGCAACAGGTTATTCCGTGGGGATCTTTAAAGGTGGATGGGGAAGAGAAATGAACCTGAAAAACAAGTCAGGGAACGGTAGCACAGGGATTTCTGCTATTGCCTTAGGGCCTTGGGTATGAACGCAAACTTTTAATCTACATTGGCTGCATGGCTCTGCCTCTAGGTACGTATCCTCAGTCATTCACTCTCCATACTTCCAAGCTCACACCCCCATGCATTCCATTCTTGACTTTGGTTTTCAACATCTGTTCCATTTTGGATTGCTTCTTGTCCGGTCCCAGCCGGCAGGAACCGGACGGCTCTCATTCAATGGTGAATGAGATTAAAATGGACCCACTGGTCTTAAGTTCTCCAAGCACTTTATTTCTCCCTTTACCGTGCAGCTAAAGGCCTCCAAGCGCTTCCCGCCTTCCCTCTCTTAGAGGCAAGGCCCTTAAAACATTCTTTTTAGAGTCAAGGCTATTCACATTTAGAGTCCCCATTTCCCTATTTCTGCAGCCAAGGCTCTTACTACCTGCATCTTCTACCGCTGCTGATCTCTCCGCCGTCTCTTCTGCTGCCGCTGCCGCCGCCGCTGCTTCTTCGCTGGTTCTATACTTCTGTGCTTCTGCTTCGGTGTCTCTGACTCTATGCTTCTCTGCTTCCCTCCTGACTGCTATTTCTCCTGACTAGTCGCTACTCTCTTTATCCATTACAACAACCAATAGGGGCACAGTGCAAACACGTTTATCCAATTGTAACAAATGAGTGGCCAAATAGCTTAGTCATGCCGTAGGGCAATTTGCTAATTACAAGCCAGCTGGACCCCTTAGAGTTGTTTACCACCAATTCTTTTACAAGCCAGCTGGGCCTCATGTTGGGGTTGAACCCCCACAGCTTCTTTCTTTATAAACTCACACTGGATATTTATTCAGATGAATCCAGGGCCACCTCTGACTTGAAGGGGCTATCTCTCCATATGACAGGTCCTACACAGCTTAGTTAGGGTATTTTGGCCTGCTGACCTAATCCAAGTGTCTAAGAGGAAAGGACTCTAAAGTAAACTGAAAGACTCAAAAACACAGACAAAAATCTTACAGCACATGAGGCTTGCAGTCCAGTTCACTATTCTTTTCTTACGTTTCCTTTGGAATCCTTTCAAAAGCTTAATCAGGGTTGGAGATCAAGTCAGTTCCCGATCACCTCCTACCTTGAAAGCACAACCAGTGCCCCACTGTGTCTGTTGCCCACACATCCCCAGATGCAAGTTAAGGGGCTTGTTGTATTTTGTATTAATGATCCATGGCTAGAATCGGTAAAGCAGAGAAAATATCAGCAGCAGTAAACATATTTGACTGGATGATAAAAGTGGAAGGGATGTAGATCTACTCACAGGAGGGGAAATAAAACTTTTGATCAAAGAAGAAAATATCTGATAGCACCGGCATTTTCTCACCAGCAATTCTTCCACTGTTGATATTTCCTGTCACTTTTACTTGAGGACCCAATGTTCACACTGCACTAACTTTGAGATGCCAGTCTCTATAGGATGTGCTCTTTTGAAGGAATTTTACAACATGTTTCCATTTACAGCATTTTAAAATGTAGGATGCTACAAGCATATCATAGAAGTCTCTTCTTCCCTGATAGGACGTTACCCGAGAGGGACTTTGTAGGGCTTCTTCCAGTTCCAATAGTGAACGACAATATTTAAATGATTGTTGGGGATCCCCCAACATGAGGTCCAGCAGGCTTGTAAAAGAATTGGTGGTAAACAACTCTGACCCAGCTGGCTTGTATTATCCTTAGTGACGTAATGCCTGACCGCAGGACTAAGCTATTTGGTCACTCATTGGTACAATTGGATAAACGTGTTTCACTATACCCCTATTGGCTGTTGTAATGGATAAATAGAGTAGCAGCTAGTCAGGTAGGGCAAGCGGCCCAAGGAGAAAGCAGCCAAAGAGGAAGCAGCCCTGTCCAGAAGCAGCCAGAGAAGAAGCATGGAAACAGCAAGCAGCAGCAGAGACAGCAGAGAGATCAGCAGCGGTGAAAGATGCAGACAGTGAGAGCCTCGGCTGCAGAAATAAGGACTCTGGTATGGCAGTAGAAACAAGGACTATGAATGTGAATAGCCTTGACTCTAAGTGTAATGCCTTAAGGGCCTAGACTCTAAGAGAGGGAAGGCGGGAAGCGCCTGGAGGCTTTTAGCCGTGGTAAAGGCAGAAATAAAGTATTTGGAGAACTTAAGAGCAAATGGGTCCAGTTGAATGCTTTGTCCGGTCCCTGCCGGCCGGGACCGGACAAATGATCAAAAATGTGCATGTTGTATGAATACAGAAAAGAAAACTAAAAGAGATAGCAGAAGTCAAAAGTCAAGGATGGAGAGAATGCAAGGGATTTTGTTCTATTGTTCTATAATCAGAAAAAGATTTTTACGTAACTCTCCAGATTTTTTGCACAAACACATTTGCAGATAGGAAATTCAAGAGACCTCTGACATTCGAGGTACTGTTGTCTCCATAGTAACTGCATCAATCTCATAATGACATTTGATTTCAATGAGCCTCATGTGGTTCAGACCACCTGGAAAAGATTGTTTTGTGTTTTCAACAGAAACAAGTTACTTGATCATGAAAATCCTGTGTGTGATCCCAAATCAGGATAGTCAAAAGCACAGATTTGTTTATCCTACTACAGAAAAACAACTTTTTACCTCAACCACCCCCCAAAATAACAGGGTTTAAAAAATATCATTCATTAAATCTATACATTTCAAATGTTCTTTTTAAAGTAGCTAATATCCAATGTGGAATTGGGGGAAAAAAAACCTACAGGTGGTAGAGAAAAAAAGCTTTCTGAGTTTTTTCTTTATCCCCCACATAATCCCAGAGGCACCAGTCTACCAAGTATAGCCCCTCATAGTAGCCCTGCCTAAGAATAGGTTGAGATTAAATTTAATCAAAACTAAAACACTTTGGTATCTTCCAGAGTTTCCTATAAAAAATGAAAATGTTCCTAGAAGAAACATCTTGAGCAACTATTGGGGATTATGAGCTAAATTATCTAATATATTTCTTCACTCCTCTACATGTTAACTTCTTTATGTGTTCCTTACAACAACAATGTGATGAAAGTGCTATTTTATGCCCATATTATAAAGAGGAAACTGAGTGATAGAGGAGTTCAGTCATACAGCAATAGAGTTAAAGACAAGACAAATCTGCAGTCTAGATTGAAGACCTGTTTAAGCCTTATACAATGCTTCACTTTCCAGAGAAGTAGACAATTACTTCAGTTCCCCACCAGCCCTTCCAGAGAACAGGGTTTTTTGTTGGGAATTCCCCCAATATGAGGTCCAGCTGGCTTGTAAAAGAATTGGTGGTAAACAACTCCGACCCAGCTGGCTTGTATCTTCCTTAGTGACGTAATGCCTGACCGCAGGACTAAGCTATTTGGTCACTCATTTGTACAATTGGATAAACGTGTTTGCATTGTACCCCTATTGGCTATTGTAATGGATAAATAGAGTAGCGACTAGTCAGGCAGAGGAAGCAGCCTGCCCTGTCCTGAAGCAGTCAGAGAAGAAGCATGGAAGCAGCAGCAGCGACGGCGGAGAGGTCAGCAGCGGTAGAAGATGCAGGCAGTAAGAGCCTCGGCTGCAGAAACAGGGACTCTGGTATGGCAATAGAAACAAGAACTCTGAATGTGAATAGCCTTGACTCTAAGAGAGGGAAGGCGGGAAGCGCCTGGAGGCCGTTAGCCGAGGTAAAGAGAGAAATAAAGCATTTGGAGAACTTAAGACCAGTGGGTCTATTTTAACCTCAAACACCTGAATGAATGCCTTGTCCGGTTCCTGCCGGCCGGGACCGGGCATTTTTTCTGAACTTTAAGAGTTTAATTGTGATCTTCCTCTGGAGCATAATAATTATTCCAGAACAAAGACAGGTATCAAATAGAAATTACCCTCCAGTTTTGTGGCCAAGTTCTAACCAGCTTTTTGCTTACCTGATGGTGATGTTTTCAGGTCTGCCATGTGCCACAGCCAGGGTTGTGCTGCAGAACTCCAGGCAATGACATAGTCATTGATTCTGATGTGAATATCACTCCCTTCAGAAGTTGAAATATGAAAACTGGTTGCTCTGGGAATTTTGATCTTTGCCCTGATCTGTTGGGGACAAGGCCAACATGACGCCTGGCTGGATCCCAGAGAAAAGAATTAGTGGTAAACAACTCTAAGAGGCCCAGCTGGCTTGTAATTAGCAAACTGCCTGACCGCATGACTAAGCTATTTGGCTGCTCATTTGTTACAATTGGTTGAACGTGTTTGCACTGTATCCCTATTGGTTGTTGTTACAGATATATACCAGGCATACGGAGACAGAGATGACACTAGTGAGATGAGACCTTCCCATGCAGGCGGCAGAAACAGAGGAGAGGAGCAGCAGAGACAGAAAAAAACCTAACATGCAGGCAGTAAGAGAAGAAGAGAAGCCTCGGCAGTAGAAACAGGGACTCTAAAGAGAGAAAATGTGAATAGCCTTGACTCTAAATGTAAAAGCCTTGCCTCTAGTGAAGAGGAGGGAGATGTAAAAGCCTCTAGTGAGAGGAGACGTATGTAAAGGCCTTGCCTCTAAAAGAGAGAAGGGGGAGAAGGAAGCGCTTGGAGGCCTCTAGCCACAGTAGAGGGAGAAAGGAAGCGCTTGGAGAACTCAGGGCCACTGGGTCTACTTCATTCCCAGTCAACTGCTGATTGAGAGCCGTCCGATTCCTGCCGGCTGGGACCAGACACTGATTGTTAAAGCAAAGAACTTGATTTGGTAACCTGCTCTGTATCTTCTATAGAGAGGCTCAGCACCAGCCATTGCATAGCCTGTCCTTCTGAATCTTAGGGCTGACATCTAAAGTCCTGTAACTTCCCCATCATAGGAATGGGGGCTTCACTGGGGAGTAGCAATAGAGCCACATGGAGATGATGTTCAAAGTCCAAAGTGGCAGATCGATTTATCTAAGGCTGCAGAGCTATTAGTGGAGAAGTCACAATTTGAATCTAAGAACAACAACACCAAGGTTAAGTTTCTTCATTTGCTTTTAGCTACAAGATAGTGCACCTAGAGACTGAATGTCATAACACTGTGATTTTGAACTTCCACATCTGGCCACAAGAGAATAGTAGGGATCAAATTTATTTATTCATGTTAAACAACTACTAAACCGAAGAAAACATGAGACAATGTGTTTTAAATATTAGAAAATGAGTTAGAGTAACATGAAGTAAATACAACCATATCCAAACTTTCGCAAACTTCATGAAAAATTAAACCTAATTTATAACCTCAAAAGAATTTCCAAGTCAGAAAGAGAGGGGAACACAAAAATAATCCAGTCATCTTGTCAACCTGAGAAGGTAAGAGTTGGGGGTTGAGAGACCAGAGCAGCTAAGTTTTATAAAATAAAATACTGAAAAGTAGCAAATTGCAAAGAGATTCAGTGATACACAGTGAGGGCCTATTAAATAATTAGCTACATACTGTTCAATGCAGGCATTTGAGAAAAAGAAGAATGAAAAGAATTGCAGCAATGCAGTAGGAAAAATAATTCCTGTATGTCACATAGACTCAGGAAAACAAGCTTCTACCAGCCAGAAAAGAACGGTTATACCTGAAATATAAGCTGCATTCTTCAGATGCATGTTGCCATAATAAAGGGGCAAATTAACTCAAGAGAGAACACTGCTCTGAACCCACCAAAACAGCCCTCAAAGGCAAGCTCCAAGTAATCTGACTCCTACAAACCTAACTGAACCCAACATTATTTAAAGACATAGAACAAACTCAGCACCAAATAATGTAAAATTCACTTCTAGTCTCTAAAAAAGCATTTTCTGTCATGCAAAGAAGCTGGAACATAGCATCCATACAGAGAAAATTTTAAAAGAAATCCAGAAATAAGATACATGATTTAATTAGTAAAGAGAGCTGCTATTAAAATACAATCTATTTGTTAAACATGGTGATAAAAACTATACATATGAGAAAAGAAACAGACTATTTTAGAAGATTCAAAATTATTAAAGAAAAATAATTTTATTAGACCACCTTTAACAGAAAATGTACTGAATGAAATTAGCAAGAAATTAGAGACAGCTGAAGAAAAGATAATGAACTTGAAGCTCTAGTAAGAGAGACTATCCGGAATTTAACATACAAGGCTTCCTTGCTTTTTCATTAACAGTTGGACAGTTAGTTCCAGTAACATGTGGGCAATATATAATACTCTAACATGCAATGCTCTAATACGCATGGATGCAAGATTTCTAAAGAGAAAGTAGAAATACTCTGTGTGAGAAATACAAGGCAGGGAATAATGGCCGCATCTGTTAAAAACACTAAAACCACAAGCCAAAATGTTCAATGAACCTCAAGCAAAGGCACAAAGGAAACACAAATAAAAACATATAAAGTCACATTATAACAATATTAAAAGTGACCAGAAAACAAAAAGATATATTAAGTACACAAAATAATATAGCAAATTTTTTTATCAAAAACTACTTAAAGGGGCTGGAGTGGTGTCTCAGTGGTTACAGCGCTTGCCTGGCATGCACAGGAATGCGGACTTGAACCCCAGCACCACATACACAAAGAAGTGTGAAGACCACACGAAAAGCTAAATAAAACTGATTCTCTGTCTCTCACTGTCCCTCCTCTCTAAAATCAACAACAAAATACTATGTAAGCCACAAAATAAGAGTGACATACTTACTGTAATGAAAGAAAAATTACCAACAAAGGATTTTGTACTCAGCAAAAGTGTTTCAAAAATGTAGTTTAAATAAAGAATTTTCAGACAAACAAGAGTAAGAGAATTCATTTTCAGCAAAACAGCAATTTAAGAAATAATACAGGAAATCCTTTGAGCAAAGGACATTATACCAACTGGAAATTTGGATCTCTCAAAAGGAATAAATAACTGGAAAAAGATAAATATGTAGGAAAAGAAGACAAATTTTTTATCCTTGTTTTTTGTCGTCTTTAAAGATAATGATTTAAAGGACAAATGCTTATTTTTGTGGGCCTTATAATTTATATCTAAGTAAAATCTATTAAAACAATATCACAAAGCACTATAACAAATGGAAGTGTGCTGATTGGTTTCTTATCCAGCATATAAAAGCCTATATTGATTGACAGTAGGTGGTGATGAGTTAGACTCTAAATCCTACAGCCAAGACTAGTTTTAAAAAATACATATATACTAAGTCAACAATGAAATTTTAAAAAATGGTTTAAAAAGTACTTAACTCCATAAGACAGGAAAATGGGAAGGGGATGAATATAGAAGAATTATATTAAATAGAAAACAAATAGCACTATGGTATAATTTAATCAATATCTTGAAAAGGGCATTAACTCTAAATAGAGTAAATATTCCAATTTTAAGGCAGAAATTTATAAGTTGAATAAAAAATCAATATCTACCTATATACTTTTTTAAATATTTATTTTATTTTATTTTTTGGTATTGGTGCTTAGAATTGAATTGTGAGCTCTGTGTGTGCTAGGCAAGCAGTTCACCATTAAACTACATCTCCAGTCCATTTGCTGTATGTTTTCTGAAACAAACTTACTTTAAAAATGAAACAGGGGCTGGAGCAGTGGCTCAGCAGTTACAGCGCTTGACTGGCATGTGCAAGTACACGGGTTCAGACCCCAGCACCCACATACACAGCTAAGTGTCAGAGCAACGAAAACCATGTGAAAAATTAAATAAAAATTAATTCTCTCTCACTGTCCTTCTCTCTTTAAAAAATAAATAAATAAACAGTAAAAGAGTAAAAAAAGACCAATTAAGGAATTTATTAAGAAGAAATAAAATTTCATCAGAGAAGCACATTGCAGAGAAGAGAATATTATCAGAATATAAAGGGATAATGTTATCACAAAAACTAATTTAGTTCATCAAAATTACATATACTTTCTAAGAATACATCCTTAAAATAAAGCAAAAACAGAACTGAAAGAAGTTGAAAATTCACAGTTTTAGTTTAATACTTCAATATGTCGATTCAATGATTGATAGAATAAAACAAATAAAATCAGTAACAATTCTGAGGACATTAACAATAACATCAAACCATATCGAACTGACATTAACAGAGTACTTCAACAGAAAAGAGCAGAATAAAAATTTCTTTTAAATGTAAATGAAATATTTATGAAAACTAATATCTCTCAGGCATACATGCAGAAACCCTTTCAAAGTATAAACAAGTGGAATCCAACCATATAAAAGAAATAATTATTATATCATTGTCAAATAGAATTTATTTCAGAAATTCAAGACTGGTTGAGTATCCACAAATCAATCAATGTGATTTACTATATTAAAAGTATAAAATAGAAGTTATGTGCATCTCAATGGATGAAGAAGAATTTGACAAAATTTAAAATACAACATCATAAATTGTGTTACCAAACTAGAAATTACAATGCATTTCTTAAACCTGATAAAGGGCATATATAAAACCTTAAAATCATTCTTAGCAGCAAAAAACAAAAATGTTTCCATTTAATGATAAAAACAAGACAAGAATGTCTACTCATCATTCTCATTAAACATATCATATTGGAGTCTTAGATATTATACTAAGGCAAAGAGAAGTTGGAAAAGAATAAAGAAAAATATCTATATTTCAGACAACATAATTATGTATATAATTCCAAGTAACCTACAAAAATATGACTGCCTAATGATTTTTATAATATTATAAGCTTCAAGGTTAAGTCACAAATATCAATTTTTGTCTAAAATAAAGAAAAATATGAAAGCAAATATTAAAATATATAATTTACACATTGTATATAATTTTATAAATTATACATTATAATGATTACATATAGACTTACAGATATATGGTATATAGTGCATATATAATATATGTATATTATTATATATGATACATTATTTATATATTGCATACATACACATGTATATATTTATTTGCACTCTCCGTGTCCAATTATTACTATTATTCAATAAAGAGAACTAAGGTTCCTTGGAGAAATAGCTTATTTTTAGATGAGACAAAAAAAAAATACACATGTCTAGAGGTCTAGAGCATTTCTGTAGTGTCATCAAGTACAGAAATGGTAATTGGCACACACACACACACACACACACACACACACAATGATAAGGTTATGCAATGGAACAGGAGAACTGAGTTTTAAAATGATTGAAACTGGAACATGAGCAACAAGGTATTACTGGATTATAAGCCAAAATATAAAATACATAATCATGAATCAATACTGATTATAATGACAATAAACCAGAAAGAAAAGATCAATTTCCTGTGTAGAATCTAAAATATTTATATACTTCTCAAAAAATGGAATACAGCTTTCTACTCCTTAAATGTGCATAGTGACTTCCTTCCAAAAAGAATCAGAGCAGAAAGCAGAGCTGAAGGATTTAAAAACTAGCCATTTGGAAGAAAAGTGCATGTAAAACTAGGGCCGAGACAGCTATGGCTGTTGAAGAGATTACAGCTGTTAAAGAGATGCTAAATACTTTGCAAAGAGACACTAGGAAAGATGGCTTAAAGGCACCTCAGAAATCAGGAAGATCATATCCATCACAATCTCAAAAATATGAAAATGAAAACTCATTAAAGAGAAAATGGGGGCACCTTACTCACACAGGGGTGCTCAGGGAGTTGTTTCCACAGAATTCATTTCACCATGCTTAGCTGTCCTAGCACTTAGAGTCCACCGCAGCCGTATTCCAAGGTGGCCTAGCTACTGCTTGAGTTGGGGGCAGACCTTGGGCGTTGTCCATGTGGTGCTGGTTTTGCAGGAATGAAGGATCCTGGAATTAAGGGGTCTTGGAGGCTTCCTCAGAGATTTCAGAAGAAGGCCTGGAAGGCCATGCAAAGTGTAAGAGGGTCAGAAACCCCATAGCTGTCCTTGAGAGGGTAATATGTGGAAAGTGATAAGGAAGATGAAGCTGCAATGGGTACTCTGAAGATTAAGAGATCCAGGAACACGAACTGTCTGTCAAGGAAAGCCATGGGCTGCAGTGACAGGCAAGCTAAGAGAGAGGACATGTTGGACGCCAAGGAGAATGCCAAAGGAGAAGAACTACAAAAGCCCTTTAGAAAGAATATCTCACTGCCATATGCCCCAGATGCTGGTAATGGAACTGCAGGTTGTGTTTGCCTAGCTGGGTTTCTGTCTTGTTTTGGTCCCATGCTTTCTTACTACACCCATATTTCCCCCTTTGGAATGGGAACATTTACTCCATGCCACTGTATGATGGGCATATGTAACTTAGTTGTGATCTTTACAGGGGCTTGCACCCAAGAGTTTGCCTTGAGTCTCAGGGGAGACTTTATATCTGGATTTTTGGGAGAGTCTAGAACTGTCAAGATTATGCGAACTCTTGGAAATGAACTAATAGTATTTTCACCGTGAGATGGACACAAGCTTTAGGGCATCAGCAGAAGAATATTATGGCTTGGATATTAGGTGTATCCAAAAAGCCCTGCATTAAGACAGGAATATTCAGAGATGAAATGAGTAACTTATGAAAGCTGTAACTTAGTCCTTTGTAGTTTGAAGGAACTAACAGATGGTGACTGTGGACAGGTAGGGCATGGCTAGAGGAAGTAGGTTACTGAGGGCATGAGGAGTTCATCTTCCCTGTGGCCTCTTCTCCTTGCTTTCTGTGCTTCCTGTCCTCCATGAGCTGAGAAGTTTTTTTCTATCATATTCTTATACCATGATGCTCCACCTCAAATTGAGCCCAGAACAATGGAATCAGGCAATAATAGACTGAGCCTCCAAAACCATAAGCCAAAATACAGTTCCTCCTCTAAGTTGTTCTTGCAATGGAAATATAACCAACACACCATACCAGTGTAAGATGTTAATAAATGAGGAAACACACATGCAGTATCTACGGAAATTCTGTCACATCTTTACAACTTCTTAGCAAATCTAAAATAGTTTCCAAAATAAAGTTTATTTTAAAATACCATTTATAATTAAAAAGATGGAATTTAAAAAAAATCATTCATGGTAATTAGAGTGTAACTTAACAAATGGAAAATATTGCCTATTGGTGAATTAGAAAACTTGATAGTTTTAAGACAATTTCCTCCTCAACTAGTATAAACTCAATGCAATCTACACTCTCATTAGGCTTTCCCCTCACTTTGAAAATTGATAATCTGATTATAAAATTCGTATAAACTATCCAAAGCAATTTGGTACAATAACAAAGTTGCAGGACATACTCAGTTGAATTCAAGATTTACTTTACCACTTTAGCAATCAAAAGAGCATAATATGGTATAAAAATAGACATTCAGATAAAAGGAAGTGAATAGAGAGTTTTGAAATACGCATCTGTCTGAATTGATCTTCACTAATGGTGCCAAGATAATTCAGTTGGGAAACAACAGTAGTGCCAAGGTGATTCAGTTGGGAAACAGTAAGCTTTCCAACAAATGTTGCTTAGACAGATAATTGAACACTCAAGGTCAAGAAAATATTAACCTTGATCTCACTTCATATCATATAAAAATAACTAAAAAGGTGTTATTATGGACCTACAAATTTGCTAATAGTACTACACAACTTCTAGAAAGAAACATATGACCTTATATTAAGTCAAATTTCTTAAATAGGACACAAAAACACGGAAAATGACAAGTTAGAAAAATGCATAAAATAAAGATTAGATGACTTATATCCTGAATATATAAAGACCATGTTCAACTTAATAAAAAGAAAGTTATTAATTTAAAATGAGTAAGACATTTTAATAGAAACTTAACAGAGAAAATACAGACTAAAAACAAGCGCATAAGGATGATAAGTGACTAAAAATTAGGAAAATGCAAATTAAAATCACTGTATAGTACATATCCACTAAACTAGATTAAATTATAAAGGCTGAAATGACCAAGTATTTCCAAGAATATGAGTCTCAAACTCTCATGCAGTGAATACAGCAATACATTATTTTGTATAGCACTTTGGGAAAGGTTGGATACCTCTTATAAAGATAAATATGAGCTTAATTTATGACCTTGACTCTTTAAAGTACATTTCTCACCCAGGCTTGGGTAAAAGGTAGTCAAACTCATGTGTTAGACCCAGGAAGGGCACAGCAACACAGAATCTGGGGAAACCATAGATATACTGCAGGGGGAGGGTGGTAGGTGGGCGAGGAGAGAGGAAGGGAGAATAGGAAGGGATCTAGGGAAACAACCAGCAATGTAGCATACTCCTTACCCGCCTGAGAATCCAAATAATACTTATGCAATCATTTAATTCTGGAAAATTCACAATATAATCATTTATATCGCTTTTGGGGACAAAATATAGAAGAATCAGGAGACTGGGGTTTGGGTGACGTGGGGGTAATTCTGGTTTAAGAACATATGCCTATCATATTGTAACTTTATATGAATTTATAATTGTCTAATGACTCAACTCCTTAAAAAAATTTAAAAAGAAGTAAAAATAAAAAAGTACATTTATCCACAAGAAAAGGAAGCACATATTCACATGAAGACATATGTGCAAATCTTCATAGAAACTTCCTTCATAATAGCCCCAAATGGAAAGAATACAAATATCCATCATCTGATGCATGGATAAACAAAAATGTTAGTGTTCTCTTATAGAGACTAGAATACCATTCAGCAGTAAAAATTGACAAGGTACAAATATTTGCAACAATATAAATATCTCTCAAAAATAAATGGAAAAACACAAAAATAAAGACCATGGGCTCTATCAATTCCCTTTTTACTAAATTCTAGAAAAGCCATATATTGATGATGATAAGTAAATCAGTGGCAGATTAGAGAAAAGAATTCACTGCAAACAATTAGGAATTGGGATGTTATACAGATGTTCTATATAAAGCTGTTTATGAAGTTGTGCTTTTGCATAAAATTGTCAAAATTCATCAAATTTGACACAAAACGAGAGAATTTTATTGTTTATAAATCAGTAACTTTGATTAAAAAAATGTCTTTATGAAAGGATTATACCTTTTCCAGAGATATAAGATAAGAAGCAGAGAAAATTAAATGTTTTTATTTAAAAAAAATAAGTTCTTAGCCAAAATATTTTGCCTATCTGTGTGATAGTCAGGGTTCTTCAGAGAAAGTGAACCAATAGGACATGCAGAGAGATAGAGAGAAAGAGGACGTGATTTTTTTTTAATTGGTTCAGGGGATCATGGAGGTTTGGGAGTCCAAAACCTGCATTGCATGGTAGAAGGTAGGATAGCAGGCCAGACACCCAGGGAAGAGCTACAGTTGAAGGCCAAAGGCATTTGGCTGGCAAAATTCTCTTTTTTCCTGAAGGTCTGTCTTTTTTGGATTAGGACCTTCAATTAAATAGCAAGGCCCATTCACTTTATAAAGGATGAGAGAGTTAATCCAAAGCCTACTCATTCAAATGCTAATCTCATCTAAACATTACCTTCACAGAAGCATCTAGAATAACATTTGACCAAATATCTGGGTGATGATCCAGCCACACTGACACATAAAATTAACCATCACAGTATGGAGTCTGCAGAGCTTCATCATACGCTAAGTCATTTCTTCCTCATGATAAACCAAATTGCATAGAAATTATAAAACTTCTCCAATTTGGGAACAAGAAACTGAAATTTCAACAAATTAAAAGACTTCCAGTTTCTCCTAGCTGTCAGAGGAGCTTCTGATACTGAGGTCAATTATCCAGTCTCCAACTGCATGTTCTTTTGACCACAGGGCACTGTGAGAGACAGTAAGAACAAGAGATTAAATATGCCCCTTGCTCTTCAGGAAATCTTCCCTGGCTTTTCTCCAAGCACAAGACATTGAAGAGCTGTGCAAGTTTTCATGTTCACTTTTAGGTAAAATTGATGCTATCTTTTATAAGACTTACTTCACTTTTATCCCATGACAAGATTAAGTTAACAAACCAGCAGACCACTGATGGAACAGAGGCAGAATGAAAATAACATCTGAAAATGAAATTCCTGCTTGCTTTTTCCTGCTACTTATTTCAAAAACGGTGTTGTGAAAGACATGGGAGAAAACCATGGATTTCATAAACACCTGCCAAGAGACAGAGAAAACATAATGTAAGAAAAGAAAAAAATTCACAAGATGATAACTATGGGTCATTCAAACTCATTAATTGAGTTGGCATTTTTTCTTCACTAACAAAAAGAACAAAAATTTTTCATGATTATCATTTTCTATCATTTAAAGGAATAAAATCTTCCCTTCAGTGTAAATGAAATGCTTATTCATTTCTATGTAATTTTAAATTAATTTTGGAGCTATAGAGTCATCTATCAAAGCAACATTATCAGGATGCCCTTTTTGAGAAAGATGGAGAAAATTTTTTAGACATGACTTTTTCCTTCCAGCTAGGGGAGAACAGGCTCAGCACCTGTCTACAAGACTAGTACAATATCAATTTCGAAGAAGTATGGAGGGACATATGTATTACGGGGCATCTAAAGCAATTGGCAATCCGGCACCAAAGCACTGTGTCCCATGTCCTTGTGCTCGTAGGCTCCCAAGGACTCCCACCAAGGCTGTCTCATGACACCACCTAACTTCCCTTCATCCCAAGTCCATTTCCAACCTGAGCCAAGGTGGTCTCCACACTCCCAGTTCAGCAAATGCTCCCAATCAAGCAAGTGACAAAAGGAACTGGGATACCTTTCATGCCTCCAGTGCTTCCTCTTAAAGGTGGATGGTGTCCAAGAAATCTCAGAAAGCAACAGCAGAATCGTTCATATGTAGACAAAGATTTCTGTTTCCTGTTATACACAAACTTGTGATATTTTTTTAAAAGCACCTACGCAAGAATCTGTTCAAAAGCAGAATATTGAGTCACCTGGAGATGAGCGTGAAGGCAAATTTCATCAACAATAAAAACCTGTTACCTTTGCAGCGAGTGCTCGTTCAAGGCCAAGAATGAATGTAATCATTCAATCCCTTTACTAACTCGTGAGGTAGGTATTATTATTCCTACTTTACAGATTAGAAATTAAGAAAATTTAACCAATAGAGTTAGAATTCAATCCCACATCAAAACACAAAGACTTTGTAAATTTTTTCAGCATTTAGCACCACTGGGTGCACAGCACAAAAAAGGCTGATATGGATTTTTCAAAAAGTAGAGTAGAAACAAGGGGTATGTGCAAGAGGATGTGAGAAGTGGAGGAACCTACAGCCTGCACCAGAGCAGAAGCAGAACAAGGCTGGATGTCTGCATACGGGCCCTTCCTCCTCCTTGGCACCGCATCCCCAGAGACTTACTTGAAGAGCATCTTTCACTTCCTGCCATACCTGCCTGTCATCTACGGTTCTTAGTACTGTTATGAATAGCCACATACTTCATGCCCAAATTTCTTTAGGAAATTGATTGGAGGTAGGTAGGTGGACTAGGCAGCAAGGAGCAATCAGTAAAGAGAAAAGGAAGTGTATGAGTGGGTGGGGGTCACTGGAAAAAAGAAATCAGAACTATATTTGTACTTAGGAAAAAGAATGACTAAGTAAGTGCGATCATCTCAGGCAGTCAGTCACTCTGAACTTTGTAAAAAGAGCAGGACAATTTTACTTTTCTCCCACTCCAAGCCATTTTAAAGCAATCTGAAAAGGTTTTCTTCTACCAGAGTGTAATGTGATGCTACAGAGCTATTATCTACAAAAAAAAAAGGTTTCAGAAGGGTCAGAGCACCCTTTTTTAAAAAGCCCAAGTATGGTGGACTCTAAAACAAATTCAGGTATTTCTTCTTGTTTGACTCATCATGTATATAGCATAAACAGAAATGAGGGTAGGGAAGATATCTTAAGGTAAATTTGAAAGGAAACAAAATTATAAGCTGCTTCACTTCCCCCACACACACAGGGGATTGACCCCAGGGGACCTTTATTATCAAGCTATGTCTCCAACCCTTTATTATTTTTTTAAGACAAAGTTTCATTAAGTTGCTCAGAGTCTTACTAAGTTGTTGAGGCTGGCCTTGAACCTGCCAGACTCCTGCCTCAGCCTCCTGAGTCACTGGTATTACAGGCATGTGCCACTGTGCCCAACTGCTTCACTTTTTTTTTTTTTTAATTATCTCACTGATCTTTGGGGATGGAGGGGTAGAGAGAATCTCATGGGGTAGACAGGGGAACGTAATTAAGTGAAGAAAGTGGTGCTAATTTTCTCTCTTTCTCATGGAACAAGAAGAATCACTCGTGTAATACATTGATGTTCAGCTATGAAAGCGAAAAAGAGCAAAAATGGAGGCTGATGTTAACAACCTTAAAAAATCCACAAGTCTGAGAACAGTTTCATAATCATCGCTATGTTGCAAAGGAGGAAGAGACCCTAAAACCAATCTCAAAAATAAATAAAAATAAATAAATAAATAAATAAAGCCAGCCAGCGTTTGTTTGCTACATCTTTTGGAACACAGTACCAGAACCTAAGTGCCTACGACAATAAAAAACCATGTCATGTCATAGTTCTGGAGGACACAAGTTCAAGTCAAGGTGTCAGAGGGTCCATGCTCCCTCTCAAGCCTGTAGGAGAGAATGACCCCTTGCCTCTTGCACCTTCTGGAAGAAGGCATCAACAAGTGCCTTTCCTTGGCTTGCACTGCCTCGGTCCAGTCTCTGCTGTTCCATCTCAGGACACTCTCCACTGGCTGGAGGATGAGGGCCCATTCTCATGACTTCAAGTCAACTTGATTACATCTGCAAAGCCTCTTATTTCCAAATAAGATTACATTTGCAGATGCTAGAGGGCCAAAACTCCCATATATTCAACATCTGATCATTCTTCCACTGTCCTCAGAGAGAACCCCTAAGCTGCGTCTGCTTCCCTCTTCAGGAGCAGCTCCACAAAGCAGGCGTGGAGGCAAGAGAGTAGGTTCAGGATGGAAAGGTGGGACAAAACTCCAGCAAGTAGGGACAGAGAGTCTGACAAGCCGAGGAACAGCAGAGTGTGCCCAGGAAATACTACCAGATTAGGAAAGAAAAGGAAGGAAGTAGCACTAATTTGAAAAAGACAGTTGAACAACATTACCTTCTCTCATATTCAATCTCAAAATATAAAGTTTCAGTGCAAGTTTTACAATAAATCCTATGAAGATTTGATTTTTTTATTAAAATAGATCTCTGTGTGTGTGTATTACTGAAGTCTAAAAATTTTTAAGCTACATTATATTTTAGAACAATTGAGCAAGGAATGATAAATTACCTAAAAAAAGGCACTGAACTGTAAGATATCTTTTTTAAAAATCTATTTTTTAAAGATATATTAATTTAAAATTAGCCTCCTACATATTGTCTCTTCTGGGAACATAACTGACCCTACATCCTGTCTCTTCTGGGGATACAATTGACTTAGTTGTTGCAGACTTCATTTTCATTCAAAATGTATAGAAATGCTGTGTAAATATAGCATTTTAAAAATACAAAACTAATTTTAGAAGAAATAATAGGTTCACAAATGAATGAGAAATTGCAAGAGTTGATGTATCTACCAGGTACAAGGAAAGAATCTGTCACATCTGAATAATGGATCTTGACAGCCGAAGGCTAAGATTTCAACACCTGTCCAGGAACAAGACACCTCAAAATAAAAATACTTAAATTAAGCCAGGACACTAGAGTAGGCATGTTTTGCATGAAAATGAGATTAGGAGTAGAAAAAGCCCATAGTGTATTCATACCACTGGGAGGGAAAAATTAAATTTCTCAAGACAAATTAAGATTGCATATCTACTTAGGTTTGAAATCTAAATACCAAATACACGACTGATACAGGACACTCAATCTAGCAAATGTACATTTTTTTTAATTAAAAAGAAAACCCTGAACCTAGATCAATGGAAACTGGTATTTCTGGAAGAAATAAGTAGACAAACAACAAAAAACACAACTACTTTATAAGAATTAAAATCACAAGAGGCATCCCACAGATGAATAACTGTGAAGATGAGCAAACCCTAAGAAATTATGAACCACACAAAGAAATGGATCACTATTTGAAAGAGAAAGCAGATAAAACAAGGGAATTAGGTGTTCATTAAAACTCTTATAAATGGCATAGAAGGACTACAAAATAAGTGTTTAAATTAAAATAATGTGAAAGAAAGCACTAAAAACTATTGAAACTATTTTTTCACATTTTATTGGTGCATTAAAGTTGTACATAATAAACAATATAATCTGGTCAATATCCCACCCAAGCACTCACCCCTCCCTCCTCCAGTCCCATAGGCCTTTTTTTTTTTTTTTTGCAGATAGGTGTAGAATGTACCTTTCCCCCCATCTCCCTTTTCTCCCTCCTGTTCTTCCTTCCCTCTCCCCTTCTCTTTGCTCTACTAGACTTCCTTTAATCTATTAACTTGTATTTGAATAGTCCTTTATGTAGTCTTAACCTTCCTTCCCGTTTTTCTTTATTTTACTCTAGCTTCCACAAATGAAACATACGACTTTTAAGTTTCTGAGTTTGACTAATTTCACTTAGCATGATAGTGTCCATTTCCATCCATTTGCTAAATAATGTTATAATTTCATTCTTTCTAATAGCTAAGTAGAACTCCATTAAGCAGATTAGAAAAAAATGTATATTTCTAAAAAATTTTTTAAAAACTATCATGAAAATATTAAATGTAAACAATGAATAAAATAGCACATAAACATAGCCAAAGAGAAGATAACTAAATTGGAAAATAGTTGGGAAAATATACAAAGTATAACACAGAGCAATCAAAAATATACAATATATAAATGCACGCTAAGATTTGAAAAATAAATTGTTCAATACATTTCCAATTAGGAATTTAAGAAAGAATAATAAAGAAAATGTCAATGCACAACAGAAAATCATTCTAATTTTAGCAAGTATATCAAATCTTGAATAGGATGAAAAGGTAAAATAAATTAGCACCAAGGCACATCGGAGTACAAAGTCAAAGAGTAAATCTTTAAAGTAAGAATGAGAAACAGAGTGACCAATTTAAAAAAAATGACAATTAGAAGAATATCTGATTTCACACTAGCAAAAGCAGAGGACAGAGGACAAAGGAAAAATATATTTCAAACTATAATTTTATAAAAGTTAAATGCTTATTCAAAAGTAAGATTTCAAGCAAAACAGAGATGCCAAAAACTACAAAAGCAAAATAACCCATGATGACTAGAATAAATAGACTAAGATGCTCAAAATTAATCCACATCAGTAATCACAAAAATATAAATGGATTAAAGTCAACCATAAAATAACAGAGATTCTAAAATGAGATTGAAAAATTGAATTGCTCTTTTCTGTTAACACAAAACAAATATCCATGGATATTATATGTATTAAATAAGAACAGATGAATCAAGATAATCTAAAGGAACAAAAGGTATCACTGCAATAGTAATATCAAGCAATGTAGAGTTTAAGCAAAAGCCATATCAGAGATAAGGAAAATTATCATTTTTAATAATATAAGGAACAGTTCCCTTGGAATATGACACTAAATGTACCTCATAACATTGCCTTCAAAGTAGAACAAAATATAAATGTAAAAAAGAATATTTCTGATAATAGTGAATAATGTTCTATCAAATATAACTTACAAATGAATTAAACTTTTACAAATGTGAAACTTAGTTTTAAGACAAACATTATCACCACTGTCATTTATACCACATATTAACCAATATAAAGTTCTTTAAAAATCTAACCATCATAAATTATAAATTTTCAAATGAAATATAAGTATAGTTCTTTTTGTTTTAACAATTTTTAAATAAACAACAGTCCATTTTGTATATTGCATTTTTTATTGAAAAAAGAAAGTACTATAAACATTGGAACTCAAAGAAAGTAAATCACAAAATCATGAAAAACATCTAAAACTAAGAACAAACATAGGACTCCCAACTGTAAAAGTCAGTGCTTTTTATATGCCACTAGGTGCCTCTCAAGCACCTTAAAGAATTTGGTAGAAAATACAATCAATGACTTATTTATTCCACATTTATTACATATATGCTAATATATCAGACATACCCAGCACCATCTTAAATGATGACTCATTATCTTTCCATTTGTAATAGTCTTCTTTCTCATTGCTCCTTCTTGGTGGTCTCTGTGGACTACTCTCTCCCAGCCTAGTCCTTACTTTATCTTCAGGATCTACTCTGCCTTGGTCTCCATATATGCCTGGACCAGCTCATTAACTCCATTTCCTAAGTAACGAGTACTGGTCAAGCTAATGACTCTCAATCCATACCCTCAGTCCAGATATCTGTTGTGAACCCCAAAACAGAAGCCTATTGAACAACATAAACTCACTGGGATACTCTCTCAAGTTCTTCAGTACTTGAGTATTTCTAAAGTAGACTTTGTGGCTCTGTTTCTTAGATCTCTACAAATTTATTCTCACCTGGAATTTATTTTTATTCCTTTCCTAATAACACCTAGTCACCAACACCATTAAAGATACTGAATTTAAAAACATAATTTTTACTCTTAGGACACAGAAGTTACATTTAAAATTGTCTGGCTTCCCTCTTGTCCTTTCTCACATTCCTCCCTGTTGCATCCCTTTTGTTTCCTTTCCTCCTGACTCCTGTCTTAGAAGAAGACTTGCCCTTTTGCCTACAGAGATATTCTGGTAAGAGAGATGAGTGGTGGTGGGACAGTCACTAAAGTATTCTTCATAACTTCAAGATTTTGTGTGGAGAATGAAATTAAGAGAAGCATAACTAATGAGACTAGCCATCCGTACAAATATAAGAAATATCCCTTGGGAACAAGTGGCCAAAGTGTTTCAAGAACATCAAGTCTCAGGGTCCTTAGTGACTTCTCAGAGAATCATTAGCCTAAGACCAAAATTAATGAACTGGATTATAAAGACCCATTATAAATCCACTAGAATTTGGTGACAGACATTGATTGGTCTAAATGCTGGCTAAACTACTCATTGTGTAATCTTGTTCAATTTATCTAACTTTTCTATGTCACATTTTTCTCACCTGTAGAATAGGTTGGTATGCATACTTCACCTACTTGTGAAGATTAAATTACATACAGTTTATGCATTGGATTACTGTAGCTCAATGGCTATTAAAATCATCCTAATAACTTTAATTATTCCAGTGCTATGCTCATTAACTAACCTACTCTTTGCAAATTTCACCTTTTAGTTAACTTTGTAGATCAAGACAGAAATATTCTAGTCCTCTTGACATGTATATCTCCCGTTGTAAAAAGCTGATATTCTTGTTTATACACCACACCAATCTTGCAAGTTGAATTGGTAGAGTTCATCAGTGAGAAATTGTTTATTTGCAAGCATATTGACATAAAGTTCTGCCTCTGGAATATCAGCAATCTGACCTTGATTTCACCTGACCTCACTGAAGTGATGCCTGATATGACAGACAACCTCAAAAGATGACAAATCTATGCCTCCTTTCAAGTATGACTGAGGTGCCACTGAGATCATGACGCCATCCCATTCGTCTCTTCAAATTCTTTCTTTTCTTGTCAAATTGTTCTTCTCAGGTCCCATCATTACTTTTTTCTATAAACAACTGTAACTCATTCTTCCTGATTAAATAAAGCTTTATTTTCTAGGTTTCCTCTCAAGCTAATATTCTTTACCATTTTTATTGCAAATTTTGTTTAAAGAATAATTTAAGTTAAATATGGCTGATAAAGCACACATTAAAACAACATCCTTGTTCCTCAATATATAAAAAAATCATACATATTTTTAAAATAAAATGTACCTACTTGAGTTGCAAAGTTATAAGAAAAAAAGCATACTGTAGTAAAATAGCACATAATAAAAGACTAAAAGTAATTCCAAAAGTATACCAAAAAGAAAGCAGAACTGCAATGCAATAGGATTAGCACTGATGGCAGACTTGTGTGAGCAACAGTGGATCAGTAGCAATGTCATATATTTAATATGCTAAGTGAAAATAACTACTAGTTTAGAATTTTACACCCAGTTCTATCACAAATCAATAATAATCTTTTTTAAAAGGAGGCATCCAGAAAGTTTATTATCCACAGACTCCCACAGATAATACTGCTAAGGATACACATTAGCAAGAACAATGAACACAATAAGAAGGAACAAAATGTTAGAAGCAGATGTGACCAAATTAATTGATAAAACATGGTGATGAATCTATTATTTTGACAATAATTCATGTTTCACAATGACTAAAAACATTACGGGGAAAAAGATGGTTTGGGGAGAACATTAAGGGTGCCGTTTCTGCATGTCCTGCAAGCAAATGTACTCTGACTGCCTGGAGTAGAGTGGCTCGTGAGCAAAGGGCAGCTTTCCTTATAGATCTGGAAGACAAAATGTCTTCTCCCAGCAAAGCGCATCCATGTTTGCTGCCCTTTATGAAAGATTCAAGCTCTCTAAATTCAGGGGGATTTTCCTTACAATTCAACTTGTATTAGTCAGCTTTGCGTTGGTGTGACCAAAAGACGACTCAAAGAACAACTCAGAGAAGAAGTACATTTTGGCTCATGATTTCAGAGGTTCAGTCCATGATCAGTTGACTCCATTGCTCTGGGCCCAAGATAAGGCAGAATGTTGTGGCAGAAGAGCATGGTAGAGGAAGGCAGCTCAGGACATGGAAGCCAGGAAGCAGAGAGAAGGCTCCACTCACCAGGGACAAAATACAAACTCTAAAGGCACACTCCCAGTGACCTACTTCCTCCTGTCACACCCTACCCTCCTCCACTTACCAAACAAGTAATCTATTCAAGAGGATCAACCCACTGACCAGGTTGAGGCTTTCATAACCAAATTGTCTCACTGAACCTTGTTGCATTGTCTCACACATGAGCTTTTGCAGGACAACTCATACCCAAGACATAACACAACTCATTGTGTATCCAGGTATCATTTGGTATCAGTCTTTGGGATTGGGGTTCCAACACTGGGAAAAGAAATGCTCATCCTCATGGTCTTTCTATTAAGGGAGTAGCAAAGTCTTTTATCTTTCACCTAGGTTGTGTCTTCTGCTAGCATCCACGAAACTGTGGCAAGCTAATTTTTTAGTTTGCTAGTAGGGTAAAATACCAGACTCTTTATAGTTCCTGACAGATTGAGAGGTAGGAAGAGGAATTTAGACAAAATAAAAATGTCTCTTTATCATGGACAAATATAAATTTGGGTGCTCCTGTTAACACACTGAAGTCAAATATGTAAGTTGAAACTGGTAAGAGGAATTTAAAAAATTTTTAACTGGTCATTTCAAAAGCAGGAAAGGCTCAGAAACAAAAAAAGACACAATAAGGAGAAAATTTATAAAACAGACTGACAAAAATAAGTGTAATAAGCATATCAAACGAATAAGTGTAACTAAAATAATTTAAGGAATGGGCTTTATTCAATTCATAAAGAATTTCACTATGATTAAACACTGTCCCCAAGGTGAGGTCAGTTACGTCCATGTAGCTACCAAAAGTCACCTAAAAAGAGACAAAATTAAGGAAGGAAGTGATATTCCAAAAGAGCTCAAGTATCTTAGATGAGATGTTTGAAAGAGGAGGTTGAAGTCATAAACTAAAAGATACACAACCTTAGATTGTGTTTTACTTATGAAGTTGCATGTCATTTACAAGAGTTGGAACTAAAACACAGTGACATAGAATGGTTAAAATTAAAGATTCAGGGAAAAGAAACACACAGTAGGAAATTAGTAGCCAAAGGCAGGAATAACAATATTTATAGCAACAAACATAAATTACCACAATTGATTCAAAAGACATAGAAAGTCCAACAACAACAGTAAGCAAATTCATGAATTGAAGCAATAGCTAAAATCTCCTCTTTTCTCTAAGCAGCCCACAAACCACATCCTTCCACGAGGGAGTGTACTTCAAAAAACTTTCTGGACAAACCTTCAATAAATAGAGAACTCCAATCTTATTTTAGCTGTTCCAAATAAATAAAAATAGTAAAGCTACTCATCTTATTTTGCTATACCAATAAAACCCAATATTAAAACTATCCACATATAAGAAAATAAATACAATTTACTGTGAAATGAACATAAATATCCAAATAAAATATTTGCAGATCATATCCAATAATATATTGAGAATATCCTCCTAAGTATACAATTTTTTTTACCTTACAAGGAAATAATGGTTAAAATATTAGAAAATCAATCAATAAAATTCAGCACATCAACAGATTAGGGGAGCACTCATGTTACCACCCTAAATATATTTTATTATTATTATTATTTTTATTTAAAGAGAGAGAGACAGTGAGAGAGACAAAGGGAGAAATAACTTTATTTAGTTTTTCACATGGCCTTAGTTGCTCCAATACTCAATTGTGTACATGGTGCTGGGGTTTGAATCCGGGTTCTTGTGCTTCCAGGCAAGCACCGAAACTGTTGAGCCACTGCTCCAGCCCCCCTAAATATATTTTAAAACTCAAAAGTTTTGATAAGATATGATAATGTTCATGATTTTCGAAAACTATAAAATTAGAACTATATGAAAAATTGTGAAAGTGCATTTACAAATATTCTTAGAGCAAACATCATCTTAAAGATGGGACATTGGAAACACTCCCTTTAAGTCAGCTGTAACATTTTTTTAAAACTGTGTGCTATTATTTCTGCTATGCAATTTTTATAAGATGTCTAAGCCAATGCAATAATATAATTTAAAAAGCAATAAAGATTTAAAGACTGAATTACCCTTTTTTGTCCTGAACGTCATTAGATCTCCTACATGGAATATCTGAATGTATAGATGATTATACTCTATAGAACTTACAAGAGTATTCAGCAAGGTTTCTGGATATGTAAAACATATACAAGTTCTAGAATACTGATCAAGCTCACCATGCAGGAGAGGTCATTGGAGGAGGTAAAAGAGTGTTCACCATTTTACAATTCATTAATCTATTTATTTCCCCCACATGCCAAGATTGATCACCCAACTTATCTCCTTCTCTCACCTATATGCCTAAGTACACCAGCATCATCTCAAACCACTTTACAAAACAGTGTGATAAAATCCCCAAATTTGTAATTGTTCTTAGAAAACAGGATAGCTTACCATTACCTTTGCTATAAACCACATATTGCAAAGGATTTCATCAGAAGTCAACATAAGGAGTGCTGACAGCAACTCAGGAGCTTCATCAGAAGTCAACATTAGGAATGTCGGCAGTAACCCAAAGAATAAATCATACCTTACTTCCTCTTTGCCCCTTTGGGAATTTCAAGTGGGAATATTAACTAGACAGAATTTGGTCGTTCCTTGGTTTTCTTTCCTTTTTGTTTTTAAATTTTGGGTTTTTAGTGTTTTGTTTTGTGTTTTTTTGATTGATTGGTTTATATTTTTGTACATACAGCTCAATGGCACCAAACATCGCCTTGAGTGCTTTGTGCTACACATTAACTTCCTCATGCACCCTTTTGGGCACCAATAATTCATGCTGCTTCCTCAATCAAGATAGACCTCTTCTCTAAGCATCTAATTTAGAGATTCTGCTCAAACACATTCTCCTCTGTGAAGCTTTCAGGTACTACCCAGTTTGAATCAGCTCTGTATCCAGACAGACAGATATTTATGTCTATGATTACATGTTTAGCTTTCCTGATGGACTGTATATTTTATATGGGAAAGAACAGGATCTATCACTGCTTCCCTGTGATACATCAAGCATTGTATATAAAAAGTATTCTACCTCTATTTGCTCAATATTTCAAAGCTAAGACCAGTGTGATCCAACAGGGTTTTTCCCAATGTTATATTTTGGCACTCTCCAAAATCATAGCCACTGTCCACATATGGCTTATATAAGCACATTAAATGTGGCTTGTATCAGTAAGTAAATCATTGTTTATTTTATTTTTAACTAATTTAAATGTAGATAGTGTAGTTCCAAAGCTTTCTTGTGATGAAGTGAAAATTATGTTAACTAGTGTGGCATACCATTTTCTTTAGCTGATAAATATCTGAAAACAAAATTCAAATTCATTTGCAACTTTAGTGATCATTTTAGGTGCTCAGTATCTCTACTTGATGCTTTTAGATGGTCTCTGATTGGAGTTAACTTCCTTAGGAAGGGGAAACTGAACACAGGTTTTAAGGAATTTTAACCTTTAAACAATGAACATTAGAAGCATTCCAGGAATGGAAAATGGGAACAGAAAAGGCATGGAGATAAAACTGCTACGTCAACGGAAGTCCAGCCCCATCCTTGGTCCTCAAAGAGAGGCTGAACATCATGATGGAAGAGTGTGGCTAAGGAAAGCAGCTCACATGATGATCAGGAAGCACAGAAAGAGTCCACTCTTCAGATACAAAATATATACCCCAAAAACATACCCTCAATGGCCCACCTCCTCCAAATACACCCTAACCGCCTTCAGTTACCACTCTCTTAATCCCTATCAGAGGATAAATTCACTGATCGGGTTAAGGATCTCATAACCCAATCATTTCACCTCTAAGCCTTCTTGCATTATTTCACAGGTGAGCTTTTGGGGATATCTAGTATTTAAATCATAACGTACAAAAACGTAATAGTTGGGATCACTTGCAATTGATTTATTCTACAGCTTCAGAAAGATTTAACAGAAATATTGCTTTCAGGCCAATGCATAGTTGTACTATGGGAATATTAAGTTTTCATGATCAGATAATGGTTGTTTCTTCTAGATATAAACAGAGTTGCCATTACTATATGAAGTGCCTATACAAGGATACTAATCATAGTACCACATACTTGTTTGGTGCTCTTTTGAAAAACCTTGAAAAATCTTTATATTATTTCCTTTGATATGAATGCAATGTACTAAACTGATAAGATGAACAACATGTACAACTTATTTGAAAATCACTCAGAAAATTTCCTGCTAGTGTATCAGACTCACACCTGTGCCCTATATCTTGCCAAATAATTTTCCTCCAATTGCACTACAATGTGTTTATTATTAATCAGTACACTTGGACTAGGCTAAGAGTTTTCTGACCTTACTGATATTTTACTTCTCATCCACTAATGAAAATTTCTAGAATTGAATTTAAGAGTTATAAAACAGAGAGTTTCTTGTATAAAAGTAGTGAGCTCTGAAGTCTTTTATCTTCTGTTCCAAAGCACACAAATAAGCTGGCAGTCTAGGACATTAGGAAAAGTCCATCTGTTTAGTCAGGCATTTGTCCAAAAGAAGACAAAGATTTTCTTTTCCCTGCATGGATATTTTGTTAAACTCAAGTACTTCTAGTAGAAGAGTCTGAAACTGCGACATGATGACTATCTTAAATGTACTGAAGAACAATACTTTCTCGAAGTACTTTTTTCTTGTGTGTTTCCATATGTAACCTTGATCTCCACCAAGCTTTTATGGCCTTCTCAAAAAAATGAGGCCTATTTCTCAATCCTCTGTTGGAGCAGGTACAACTGAATGACAAGATGCAACAGACCTTAACAAGTCCAAAACATTGAACCAAGTTAGGCCAGCTACAAGGGCATGATTCTCACACAGATGTCAGAGCTTGAGTCCTTGCTATCTGTAACTTCAGTGTGCATAACAGGTCACCTAAGGATCATGTACAATTTTCTAGTGCATTGTAGAGTTCACTAAATTGCACAATTAGTGTGGATTGTGAGGGCCGAGGTGGAAGTGGGACACAGCTCTTTACAAACCCAATTTCCCCATCATTCACTCCAGTGTTAACTTTTCTTTTCTTTTATTTTTTTCGTATTTTTATGTTTGCTGCTTTTCATGATGTGATTGTCAGCTTCATAACTATACTTTACAGCCTGCCAAATGATTTCCCTCCAAGCACAATACAAGGTGTTTATCATTAACCTATAAAGTTCTACTAGGCCTGGAGACTGCCAAATTTACTGATGTTTTTCATCATCAGAAGGGTAGATTTGTCATTACAAAAAAATTAAGGTACTTCCTGGAGAACTTTGTATTTCAATCTAAAATCGATTTAAACTGTTCTTCAATATGTTGCATTATTTCTCTCTTAAGATGTCCTGGTAAAAGAATAAGTTTTCTGTTAGATCTTCCAACTCTGTGCTCACAAGCTTACCATATTTAGTTACCTGTTCAACGAATGTCTTTCCCTGCTGTACTAAAAGCTCCAAGATCATAAGGGATCTGCTCCCCTCTACACACTGGCAACCAGAATGGTACCTGACATACAACTGACATTTAATAAATAAACAGGCTGGGGTTTTTTGCACATAAAGTTTGCTCATTAGCTAATATTGAATGTTCAGTTAAGTCAATCCTTCTGTCAAAAAAATTCTAAATTTGTAAATTAATATTCACAAAATGCCACAATTCTAACTCTTCAAATTTCCGACACTGATTTTCTGACAGAAATAAAGACTAGGTACAATGCAGCATGTCACAATACCCTAACTTGATAAAAGCCCGAATGCATAAAGTGTTATGTGATTCTGACCATTGTGGAAAACAAGAATGAGCTCAAATTAACATGAAAATGGGAGAGAGATCAGTGGAGTGGAGGATTGAAGGGGAGGCAAGAGAGATGGGGAAAGGAAAGAACTGTGGAATGCAATTGACCAAAATATGCAATGTACGTATATATAAACAATGGATTCCACCTGTGTGTGTGTATGAGTGTGTGTGTGTGTGTGAGTGTGTGTGTGAGTGTGTGTATGAGTGTGTGTGTGTGAGTGAGTGTGTGTGAGTGTATGTGTGTGAGAGTGTGTGAGTGTGAGTGTGTGTGTGTGAGTGTGTGTGTGAGTGTGTGTGTGAGTGTGTGTGTATAAAGCATCAATTTAAAAAACACTGAACAGATGTAGAGGATGGAGAACAGGGGGAGAGGAACACGAGGGAAAGTGGAAGTACTGATGATTCAAAAGGAGCAAATTATATTCCATGCATATATGAATATGTCAAAATGAATTCTCCTACTATGTGTAACTCTAATGCATTAGGTAAAAATAAAAATTTTAAAAATCTGGAAAGCAGTATTTATCTATAAAAACCAACAGAACCCAGGCAGTACATTTTTGGAAGTAGAGCCATTTACAAGTTTGAAATAGTAATAAGATAAGTTATCACTAGAAGATAAGCAATGTCAGGGTCACAACAGCTGTAGCACAGCAATGCCATGTATGCTGGTGGCCCTCTAAAGGAATTATCTGGCAGATTCTTGCATTCAAATACGGCTTAAGTGACCTCACATCTTCAAGGGAGCTGGCCTCTCTGCCAAAACTGTCCACCAGAGTAAAAACATGCCTTGAACACCCAAAGGGCTTTCTCAGAGGTAGGTATCCATGAAGGTGTGGAAAGGGACACTCTGTACTGGGAAATTCTCAGGGACAGGGAGCATACGGGTTGCTGTGAAGTCACTGTGAATGTACATGGGGTAAGATAGGTCTGGCTTGGCTGCGCACTGCCGCACTTTGTAGATGGGACAAATAAGGACTAGGCAAAAAGCCCTAGATGTGGAAAGCAACACGCACCACATCCTAGCTTGTTCTTCCTGCCCCTGGATTTGAATATTCTTCCTATTCGCCTTGTGTTGGCCTAATGTAGGCCTGACCTACTAAGGTTGGTCAACTGACTTGCACTGGAACTCACCCCATCCAATACAGGAAAGTCAAGTTACTACAGGAAATAAAGGAGACAAGGGAGAAGGAAAAGGAGAAAGGAGGGAAGGAGGAAGCAAAGGGGGAAAAGGGAGGAAATCAGAAGAGAAATGAGGAAAAAAGAAAGGGAAGGAGGAAGAAAAAGAGAAAGTTTTTGCCAAAGGCTACTTAAATTTACCTAAACTTTTAGTGCGATAACTAGAACATAAAGACTATTGGATTTCATAAAATAATACACTTTGAGCTAGCACAAGTAGGGTACAGGAACGCTTAGCTGACAACCACATGTAGAAGAAGCACAGATCTAACTTGTGAACACATATGACTTAGCTGTACTCAAAGGGCAAATTTGGATTCTTTTGCTGTCAGTTCAGAGGCTAATTTACATGAGACATGTGAATCCCTTGTGGGAAGGAATTCACCCTCGGGCTGAAGAAGCGGGGTGATTCCAAGCATAAAATCTCAATGATATATCCTCAGCCCCAGAGCACATGAACTTGGCCCCCAGCTATGACAAATGACTATGACAAAACTGAAGTATCTGGAAACCTTCAGAAACACAAATGGCTCAACACTGAATCTGAGGAGTATAAATCAGAGGTAGAAGGGAGTTCTGTCCAGTTAGTAGGACACATCTGATGCAAAGGGCATCTGGTTATCTGCCTTGAAAAACTGGGACAGTGTCTGACTTTTCCATAGCTGTGGCTTTGGCTTCCACAAATATTGTGAACTAAAGTTTTGCTCATGGCAAAAGACACATTTGCAGAACCATCCAGATCATTCTGACACCATAACTGTAGCAAGAACCTTCTGTGGATTGCTCTGTGACACCTTAGAGACTCATTTAAAAGGAGTAATAATAGTAAGAGGTAAAATCACAGAAACACTATTCCTGTAATTGTGCCACTATTCACTCTTGGCCAGTGTGAGCTGGAGGAAAACCATATGCATATGCTATTGAAAGAGCTAAATAATTTTAAAATTTCCAAGCCCATGCAAAATATTCCTTTATTTATATGTTAAATATTTCTGTTTTTCATCATCAGTGCCAAGAACAAATCAGGGACACATCACATAGGACTGTAAAATGAACCACAAATAACTTAGGACTTGTCAGACAGCAAATGGTTCAACCATGGACCAGCTTCACACATTACATCTTCAACATACACAGCAGCTGCACTGCAAAAAGTGCATTCTGACTACAATCCTAAATAAATGAAGGATTATAAAAGTACTACTGGGATTAACTCAACAAAATGACTTCCAGAACCTTTCATATTTCATGTACTCAAAAAAAAAAAAAAAGCAAAACAAAACCAAAAAAATCACTAGTGAACTATTTATATCATGCATGACCAGGACTTTTGTGTAAGTTTTTGAATAGATTTGTTATTTAACATTGGAAAGGTCAAAATCAAAATTAAGAGGAACTCCACAGTATTATATATCATTTATGCAAATAGAAATTCTCAAAAGCTCAAACCTAGATAAATGCCTGATGAAAAGGGAATGGAATTATTATGATTTAGATATGAGGTGTCTTCCAAAATTTTATGTGTGAGATAATGCAAGAATGTTCAGAGTGGAATAATTATGTTATGAGAGCCTTGACCTAATCAGAGTTTTAATCCCCTAAAATAGATTAGCTGGGTGGTAACTGTCATAGGTATGGTGAGCTGGAGGAGGTGGATCACTGAGGGTGTGGCTTTGGGTCATATATTTTGTCCTTGGTGAGAGGAAAAGTCTCTCTCTCTCTGTGCTTCCTGGTGCCATGTCTTGAGCTGCATTCCTCCCCCACAATCTTCCACCATGATGTCCTGCGTCATCTTGGGCTCAGAGCAATGGCTCCAACTGTCTATGTACTGAGACCTCTGAAACTGTGAACCCCAAAATAAACTTTTCCTCCTGCAATTGCTCTTTCCAGGTCTTTTGGTCACAGGGGCAAAATAACTGACTGAAATAGGAGTTAAAGATCTGACTGCCCTATTTTGGATCTCTGAGTTGCTCAAATTCACTCTCCAAGATTGTGTAGACCAGCTATCCCACTCCTAGATATTTTCCCAAAAGAGTTAGAATCAGCATATTATAGAGATACGGCTTCATCAATGTTTATAGCAGCTCAATTTACTATAGCTAGATTGTGGAATCAACCCAGATGCCCCTCACTCAATGAACGGATTCAAAAACTTTGGTACATATATACAATTGAATACTACTCAGCTATTAGAGTAAACGATATTATGGCATTTGCAGCTAAATGGATGGAGATGGAAAAATTATGCTAACTGAAATATCCCAAACTCAGAGACTTAAGGGCGGAATGTTTTCTCTCATTTGTGGAAGCTAGAATACAACTGGATACAGTATGACAGATGGCTAAACTAATAATAATCTCAACATTTATGAATTTTTACACAAACGGGGAACGTTGCTTAGGATGCTAGGAGACATGAGGGGGCAGGAAGGGAGGGAATGGGAAGGATATCAAGGAGACTGGAGGGAAGGGAATATGGGGGAATCAACTCAGAGGGAAACCTTCAACTTCCATGAGAAATTGATTTAACATGGGGTTTTAATAAGGGGAAACATGGAGCCATAGGGAACCCAAGGGGGGAAACCATGGAATGGCATCAGCCTTGGCTTGCTATGTGAATATACATTTGTTCTTGATTGTTTGATAATGATTCCTTCCTAATTGTAAGTCCATATTCAACAAATAAGAAAAAGAGAGAATAAAAAAAAAATGATTGTGTAGACCAGCATCAGTACCTTCAGAAATCTCAAGATTCAAGGAAGTTTGTGCAGTCACAGTATATCACAACAAAGCATATCAAAAACTATAAGTTAAAAAAGTCTAGAGCAAACTATTTTCCATTGATTTCACTGTGTTCATTAATATTACTCTGGACTACAGATTTTAAACAGGCATTGACATGGTTCTAACAAGTATTAACTATAGTCCCTAGACAACTTATTGATGTCTTTGATCATTTACTGATCTTATAATGGTTAATAACACCATCTCATCGGGTTTTACAAGGATGACTGAGCTAATGTATGTGTCATAGCTAGCACAGTGCCTGGTACAGAATAAATTCTTCATAAATGGTAGATATTGATAAGACTTCCACAAATGCTACTACATCTACTACTTTTGCTATTATTATTACTCCTACTAAGTGACCAAGGACGAACATTGAAAACTCTGGATATGAGAGTAATAAATAAAAGTCATTTATTGTCAACTACAAAAAAAAAAAAAACAAGAATAAGAGTGACTTTAAAAACTCTGGATACTGAATAATCCACACTTACATTTTCTCTGTTAAAAGCATTATGGAATTAACATTAGCTTGGCATACTTGCAGCAGAGTTGATTGAAACATAGAGGGAAGGGCTGGAGAGGTGGCTCAGCAGTAGAGAGGACCTGGGTTCCATCCCCAACACCACATGCACAAATAAGTGGAAGAAAAACAAAACGAGATGAAAAAAAATGATTTTCTTTCTCTCTTAAACACACACACAGAGAGGGATTCTCTCTTCTTCTCTCTTTAGCCACTTTGAATTTGGAAAGCCAGACCCCAAAGATTCTAGAATGTAAGGATTATAGAACAGCTATACACAACAAGGAGTTTCTTTGGGGAATTTTAAATATCTGCCATTGGCAATTATAAAGGGCAAAATAAAATGTATCAACACTATTTTTAAGCAGAGTATATTTATTAAACCCATAAAATGTTTTGCGTACTTAAGAATTATATCAAGGAGACTAACCCGGGAGGTAAGAACTCTGACATCAGTGAATTTAGAACATATATGGTAACAAGATTATTGTTGGTAGAACAAAAGTAAACCATACAAAACAAAACAGTCCCTAAAAGATGCAAATTAGCTAAATGTGAACTTAGTAAGGAATGGAGGAGTCACTTAAAATTTCACAAGCATGCTTGTACTGAGCTCTAAGAGGTGGCAGAGAGCAAGGCAAGACCTTCCAGGCAAGAACTTCATCATAAACCAAGTCACATATAAAGGATCCAATTTTACATGTTTGCAGGAATGGTGATTTGCAAAGCATTTTGCAAAATAGTGCATCTTAAAATTGTATACCAGTCAGCAAGCTGGTAACTTGAGAAAATCTCTGTAGGGAAAATGTCTACATCAAAATGCCAGATGATTTGTGGATGGCAAAGAGTGCAGACAGGAAAAGCTTGGAGGAGGCTGTAATAACCTATATATGAGGCAAAGAGAGTTTGGGAAGGGGTGATTGCTGAAGAATAAAATAGAAGTGGTAATAAGAAAGAGCATGAAAGCAGATAAGCAGGTAATATTAACTGACTAGATATAAGAAAATATAAGTATCTGGAGAGTTTAAAAAAATAATTCCAGAAAACCCTGAAACAAATGCTCAAATCTTTAAACATCTGATTTTTGACAAAGGGGGACAAAATATTACATGGAGAGGAGACAGCCTCTTCAATAAATGGTGTTGGACAAACTGGTCAGCCACTTGCAGAAAGTTGAAATTAGGCCCATATCTTTCTCCTTGCACGAGAATCAGATCAAAATGGATCAAGGAGTTAGGAATTAAAACAGCTACTTTGCAACTGATGGAAGAGAAATTAGGTCCAACACTTCAGCATTTGGGAGTAGGCAAAGACTCTCAACATATCTCCTAAAGTGAAGGAAGTAAAGTAAAAAATCAACGAATGGTATGCCATAAAGCTAAAAAGCTTTTGTACTGCCAAGGAAACAATCAAAACAGTCAAGAGGTTTCCTACGGAAATGGAGAGAATCATGGGCTATGATTCCTCTGACAGGGGCCTCATATCCAGAATCTACTAAATCCTCAAAAATCTCAACTACAAAAACACAAACAACCCAAATAATAAATGGGCCAAAGAGCTAAACGGAAACTTCTCAACAGAGGACATTGATTAAGCCAATGAATACATGAGAAAGTGCTCTAAATCACTAGTAATCAGAGAAATGCAAATGAAAACTATATTAAGATATCACCTTATGCCAGTCAGAATGGCAAAAATAAAGAAAATAAACAATAATAGATGGTGGAGGGGTTGTGGAGAGATGGGTACAATAGCACATTGTTGGTGGAGGTGCAGACTGGTATAGCCCCTCTGGAAAGCAGTGTGGAGAATCCTCAAAAAACTGGGGATGAGCATATCATATGATCCTGCTATTCCACTCCTGGGTATTTTTCCTGGGGATTTAGAATCAGCTCATTATAATGACACAGCAATATCTATGTTCATAGCAGCTCAATTTACAATTGCTAGATTATGGAAACAACCCAGATGTCCCTCACTGGATGAATGGATCCAAAACCTGTGGTACATTTATACCATGGAATTCTACGTAGCAATTAGAAACAATGATATTGCAGCCTTTGAAGGTAAATGGATGGCTATGGAAGAAATTATGCTAGTAAAATCAGCTTAACCCAGAGAACCAGGGTCAAATGTCTCCACTCATCTGTGGAGGCTAGAACTGGACCCTGGCCATTGAGAGAGTTCGTCTAGTGTCATGTGTTAAATCCAGATAAGGTGTAATGTTATACAACATAATACTTTTTAGAAATGTTTTGGGAAGGGGAGGGGAGGGACAAGGGTGGATAATTGGAGGGGCACTCCTGGGGGTATTCTAATATCCAGAATATATAAACATTTTATATTATTTTGTGAAAAACTTGTATGGTTGTTCTAGAATAAATCTCTCAATAAAAAAATAAAAAGTTACCAAAAAAATAATAATAATTCCAAGTTACTTAAGCTCTGATATTTGAACCAAGTGCCAAATAAACATAGAGTACATAATGTAGAGAATGGACCAAAAAGAGAAGAGTCTTATAAAAGTTACCCACACAGGATGAGTTATGGGCATGCCTGTGGGAAACGATCAGGGAGGGAACTGTAGGTTAGACACCACAGCCTTGATATGCACGTGGCCACAAGAACACATATAGAACATGGGAGGACAATGTCTTGATCTTGCAGATAGATGCTGATAACAAGGAGACATTAAGTTCACACAAACCCACGATGCTAGAGGGGAGATGTCTTTAGAATTAAGAATTTCTCAGAAATCATCTCTATGAAACAACATCTGCTTTGTAAAATATAAATATGAGGAAAACTGTAAGTTGTGATTTATGCAGTAAATTTCTATAATGTGTCTGTGTACCAGACACTGTCCAGGCAATGGGGAAGACAGAAGGCAATGAATTAGAAATCAGGACATAATTCTCTGCCTCCTATCCCTCAAAGTCACCGATGCTTGACAATGACAGCCGGTCTCATCCAGTCTCAGAGACAATCTAGACCAATGCAATTAGTATCAGGAAGGTGGGAACCAAAATCCATCTTCGTGCAGGAAAGCTGACACCTTCAGTTTTGAAGCTGATACCTAGGTATAGTCACAGTCGAAATGTTCCTCCCATCCTCCAAATTTATCTTCACTTCCTATTTTGATCATACTCAGATTTTTCCACTTGAGGACACTGTAGTTTGGACTACTGAGGACCTTCTCTGATTCAGTCTTCCTGAAGCTGAGTTAGCACCACTAAATTAGGCCCGCTTCCTTGTAGATTCCTTAACTTTCCTTCCTAGCACTACTCATGGGCATTTTTTAACCTATACTATTTTAAAGGGGCTCTGAAAATAGTAAAGTCATGAAAATATTTCTCTGAGTTCACATACATCTCAAATAATATATTCACTAAAAAGTTCAAAATATGCTTCACTTTTTCAATGGTCTGGGAAGTCTCAATTTTAACTTTCTAATTGACATCTGAGCAAGGTAGATATGAAAGTCAATGAACTCCAATTCAGATGGCCCACACTGAACTATTGCTGACCTTCAGTAGTCACTGGGATTTGTGCACAGGAAGGGCTTACTGTCCTCTGCCCACAGCGCACATTACTCTTTGTGATTGTTTATTTGCTTTACTCATTCTTTTTCAAAAATGAAATTGCAGCAGAAATGCATAAGAGATCCAAGAATGTAGAAAATAAATCGTCCCAGAGCATCTAAATCAAATAAAAAAGAAAACTTCTTTGCCTACATTTAGTCAAAATGTAGCCTGACATTAAATGCCAAGATTTTTCCCCTCAAGCTGTGTATCAGATGGCAAAGCTGAAATTCCATTTATTTCATAATATTACACCAGCAGCAAATTTAGTTTCAGAAGAAAAATGGAGGAAAATATAAGTGCAATATAACCATCATAGTTACAGTTTTGTCTATAAAACATTAACTTATTTACTAAGTGACTTTGTTTCCTTTGATTTTTAGGCCCAGTCTGTTTCAAAAGAGATGCTATTCAATAAATATTTGCACATTACTAGTTAGATGGAAGCTCCTGGCCCTATCCTCTAGGAGTTCTAATTATCAGTGCAGTTCAAAATCTCAAATCCAGGTCTAGGCTTGTCAGAAATTGAGATGAAGAGGCAGAGAGGCATGTTTGGTGTGAGGGGAATGAATTATCCTGTCGGCTGGGCTGCAGGAAGGGTAGGCATTGAGCTATTTTCGGCTGAAGCATGATGCGACTGAATTTGCATTTTAGACGGATCGCTATGGTGATGATGGGTTGGAAGGAGGCCTTTTGGGAAACAGAGGGAACTGCTGCTGCATCCGTGGCAAAGCAAAAGAGTGGCTGCCTGGAGAGGGAGGGATTAGAATCAAGATTGGACATGGGTTGAAAGCAGAGAAACCGCCCCAGAAACGCATGAGAAGATTCTCTAACATGCTGGCCACAGTGTTCTCACCACTGGAGGTCTTATCTGTAGGAAAGAAGCAAGCATCTCTCTGCCCAAGACACCGCCCCAAGGCCCAATGCTTATCAGGCAAAAAATGACTTTTATTTATTACAGTCTTGATCCTAACAGCAGCCGGGCATCATCAAAGTGAACTGCGATGATCCAATTTGATCTCCACGTTTGTTCTATTAAATTTATTTTCACCTTTTATTTACTAAGTTGATGTAAAGGGAAAAAAAGAACACAAAGTTGGAACAATGTGTCATCTTAGGTTTTTAATGCTGGCATTTTGGGTGAAAGACATGACCTTATTCAGACCACTTAGCATCTCTGAATCTCCCCAAGTCCATAGAATGTGGGGATTACACCAGAGAGAAATAAAATTCCTTCTAGTTATTACATATATTCCAAAGAATTATGTTCTAGTCTATCAGTTGGTTATTGGAATATATAAAACATTGATTAACCCCCAAAGCATTTTATATCCATTGTATATTAGATGACTTCTTGAAAAAGAAAGTCCCTGAAGCATATTAGACGATAAAAAATGGTTCTTAACAAAGACATAAAGAAAGCAAAGCAATGTAATGAGATTTGATTGCTGGAAAAGTGCTAATCTTGAATTCGATGTTTAAATTTGTTAAGAAAATCACCCAGTGAATTTAACTGTCTGAGAACTTAGGAGAGGTTAGAGTTACTCCCAAATCAGTTAATGTTTATTTGATAGTTGCTAAACTAACCCCTAATTCCTTGTGGCCACCTTGCAAATGGGTTCTTTTAGTGAACACTTAATTGTTTTACTTTTATTTTATCCAGTAGGGTTCTCTATATCCTGGAGCTGCCCCTCTTGGGAAATGACCCTTTTACTCACTAGTCTGGGCCCTGTGATCTTTCTGTCACCTTGACTCCCTTCCTATAGAAATCTGATGACCATCAGGCTTCTTGCCTAACTTGACCAGAGTTCTTTTTAAGGATTTTTCCATGTGGAGCTGAAAGACATACAGCTTCTAAATTGTCAGCGAAAGAAGTTTCTGTTGAAAAAAGAAAAGGAAAAAAAAAGTGAGAGATGGAAGTGGAAAGAAAAAGAGCCCTGGCAGTGTTCAGCCATCAGCCCCTGTTCCTAACACTTCCCAAACTGTTCTGTTCCTTATCTTTTTAACAATTTTTTCAATTCTTCTTTCGATTCTTAAGCCTAGATTTCCTAACAAAATTAGTTCAAGTTGAGCTTCTATACTTTGCAATCAAAAGTTCCCTTACTGGTAGAGTAGTTTTTAGTATAAAGAAGCAAAGTACAAAGAGCGGTTTAGGGGCTGGAGGGGTGGCTCAGTGCTGTCACGCTTGCCTGGCATGTGTGAGGACCCCATTTCAAACCCCACATATATGACAAACTGTCAGAGCAACAAAGAACAGATGAAAAACTAAATAAAATGATAAAATGATTCTCTCTCTTTAAAAAAAAAAGAGAGAAAGAGGTTTAGCTCAGCTCTTCATCATTACCGGAAAAATAATTTAAGTGACCAAGTACTGTGGCATGTCAATGAGATCATGTGCCATAACAAACAACCACCTATCCATCCATCCATCTATCCATCCATCCATCCATCCATCTATTTATCTATCCTGAGTTACAATATTTGTTTAGCCAACTACTAGAGTGATGCTTGCCAACAAAAACATTTAATTTAAAAGGTTTTGTTTTTCTTGCTGCCATCGAGTAATTCACAAAAATTTTATGAACTCCCTTAAATGATCTTCAGTAAAACACATGCGGAAAAAAACCACAAGATATATGAAAGTTGCATACCCCTATAGAAATATCCTACAGGTTGGGGGTTTTAGCTCAATGGTAGAACACTTGCCAAGCATAGGTGAGACCCTAGGTTCAATCCCCAGGAGAGAGAGAGGGAAAGGAAGGAAGGAAGGAAGGAAGGAAGGAAGGAAGGAAGGAAGGAAGGAAGGGAAGGAGGGAGGAAAGGAGGGAGGTAGTTTGGGGGAGGGAGGGAGAGAAGTGGAAGGAGAGTGAGGAGGGGAGGGGAGAAGTATCCTTGGAGGACATGGTCAGGAACACACGGAAAGGGGCACTTGTCTGCCCAACTCTGAAGGCCATCTGGATCAGGACAAAGGAATGCAATAGGACTAAGATGAAATGGCTAATGGCTAATCTGTCTGCTTTTTAACTTGACTCTGAGAACAAAAGAAATTAAAATTATTTTCTACCTACAGGAAAAATTAGCACTAACAGCTGGAAGGAAAAGGGTAAGGAAAATAAAAATGAAAATAACTACAAATCACTTTTCATGAGATTTAATAAACCTGAACAGCTGGGCTTTGAAAGCTTTGGGACATGTTCAACAAGCTAGTGCGAAATTCATTATGTTCTCACTTCTGCTCTGTGGTAAGCCAGTTTGACAAAGATCATCTTCGCAAATTGTTTTACCTATTATCAGATCAAGTGTGTAAATTGGGAGAAAGTGAGTTACCAAGAAGAGGGAAAGGAAAAAAGAAAAACTCCGTTCATACGTGTGAAAAAAAAAGAACAGATCTGTGGAGAAAGAATTTCAAAGAACAGTTCTTAAACTTTTTGTTCCAAGGACCTTTTTGACAGTTTTCTGAATCCTACAGGGATCTTCACAATCTCAATAAACAGTATAATCATTTCCACAATTTTCTAAGTTAAATATTCAGAAACTTATTCCCCTTAACTACAAGCTCAGATATAACCTAGTAACAAGTACTACTGTCTCTACCTACTTTTGCTGTAATCAAATCTACCTGACCTAGAGCAAGGCAAGATCCCTGACTATCCTGCACCTACTCTTGCCCGGACCCCGTACTCTAATTCTGGAGAGTCAGTCTATGAGAGGTCCTAGTGGCTGCCTATCCAAATCCACCCTCTTTTTTGACCCTAATTTTTTTTTCTGTTTAATCTTCACCTTTTGCTTTTATACTTAAAAAAGTTGATCCAAACACAAGCTTCAGGGATGGAATCTTAATTACTCTAAGACTTAAACCTAAGGCAAATCATGGTAAGTTCATTCCTCATGCAGGTATCACAAGGTTAGCCAATAGATATAATATGAAATCTGCTGGGAATAAAAATATTCTTGCTGATAAGAAAAGATGTCCCCACTCTCTGCCTAAGGTATGTGAGGGTGGAATGTATGGAAGTGCTCTTGCCACTTTGCACCAAGGAGGAGGCTAGAACACATGAGATGGGCATGTGAGCACCATGCCCCCCTCACACCCCTAGCCCTGGAACTAGTGCCAGAGTTCTTCTATATTTTTATACAGGACAAAATTATATCATTTTATGCTCAGATTTCTGATTCCTTGCTCCTGAAAGTACCCTGGATGATCCACAGGTAAAGTGAATCTCACCAAAGCAACCTTCCCCTAACTGTCTTATAAAAGTTATCTCTCTGCCCACTCTATATCACATTCCCAAGATTTTTTTTTCTTCATAGCACATATCATCTGAAAGTACCTTGTTAATTTATCACCATTTACTTTATACCCTGGATAAATTCCCCCAACGGATCCCTTTGTTCATTGCTGGATTGTGAATGTCCAAAATACTGTCACCCTCCTCCACTTGAAATTTTAACCTTGGAAAACTGTGTTAAATCTCTATGTCTTCATTAGATTACAAAAATCAATTTAGTTATTTCATGTAAAAATGCTTTAGAATGTGGCTAGCATACAGTTAATGCTCAATCACAACTTTTTGTATTACTATTATGTAGGCACTCAATAAAAAATTAGTTGAAAAATGAAACAATGGGTCTCTGAGATGCGATGTCATTGCCCTCTAAATTAGAAGAATATAACACAGAGATTTGTCTTATTCAAACTAAACAGACCTTTGAGAGGAGAAACACAATTGTGCCAAAGGTCGAGAAGATTAATGTCTGCGTGGAAATCTCCATTTCCTGAAGACAGAGTGCACTAGAAAGTACTGAGTAAGTGATACTATCAATGGCCATTATCGAGTGTCCGTCATGGTACAGGAATTAGTGGTGGAGCAGGCAGGCAAGGCCCTTGTTCTTATCAGCAGTGAAAAAAATTTCAATCATCCATGAATTGGCTGAGCATTTTATCTGGCTAAAAACCAACTATGTAACAGATTCTGGAATATCATTAATGACAAATTAATCTCCAAAAAGCTGAGAAAACAGTAAGAGGAAACAACTACTTTGGACCTAGTTCTGATAATAAGAAAAAATTGATTGATGAAATAAAAATATGTGAACTTTGAAAGAAAATGTTCTTACAATCACAAATTTTCTTTTGCCAAGAAGAAGCTGGACATTCTAAATTGTACACCCTAGACTACATTGATATCTGCAAAATGTTTAGAGAAAAGATATGCATTATTCATAGCATGAGAGTCCTAATGAGATTATGACTCAAACATGTTATGATGTTCTCAAAAATGCAATTTTGAATGCAAGTGCAAATGAAAAAATGAAGAGGAAAGGGAAAAGGAAACTAGAATAAATGTGGTGACAGATACTTTAAAAAGAAGAATACAATTCAAAAGTATTCATGTCTTTTTTATTCATCTTCTTAGAGATACAGTTCCAAGAACAAGCAAATAGTCAAAAAGTATTGTTGAGTGAATGAACCAATGAACCCTGAATATAAGAGTGATAGGGCCAGTTAGATTCAGGTCAGAGAGACTGAAATCCGAAATGAGCTGAGACTTGGGAGGAATTTTTTAAAATACCAAAGTAACTTATGCTTTTATTTGGAGCCAAGAGAAGGGTGTGACTTTGAACTAACTGATATAATGATTATTCAAAGGTAATGGTGTTCAACCTCCAAAACTCAAGTTAAACACTATTAGGAAGCAACTAAAGTCCAATGAAGATGACGACTTCATTGGTCAGCACCTAAATGATCTAAAAGAATTAACATCTCTTGATCATGATAAAATTAATTTGCTGTGAATTCAGATCTCTGAGTACTAAACAGAAATAAATGAAATAATTTAAAAAGCTATGGGGAGATAAATTTGCAATTGATTCCTAGCAGCATTATGGGAAGATGATCAAAAAGCAAATATAATCCTATATCCCCCTTTGTCACTATTATTAACTGATAGTTCATCTGGGCTTATGCAAAGAGTGTTCATCCTGTGTTTATGACCTGTTTTTTCTTTTAAAATTTTAACTGGAAAATAATTTTACGTACTTATATATATGATGTTTTATTACAGGTATGTAGTCAGTAATGATCAAATCAGGATACTGAGCATATCCATTACCTCAAATATTTATCATTTCTTTGTGCTGAGAACATTTAAAATCCTTTCTTCTTGCTATTTTGAAATATACATTGTTGGTAACTATTGTCACCCTACTGTGCAACAGAACACCAGAACTTTGTGACCTTCTTTGAGATAATCTGGAATAATAAAGGTTTGATGCTGTTTTAATTTGGTGAATTATAGTTGCCTGCATTCAAAGGATGGTTATGCCAACCTTAAGGAAATGGCTGAGTGATGTCACAACACTTTCTAGTTTGTAAAGTTTAGTACTTTTATTAGCCATTAAAAATTTTGAGGCTGCAATCATTACATCTTCCAATGATCAATGCCTTGATACTATTGTAAAAGCATTACTCAACAGAATCAGGATCCAATATTTTGACATTCTAGAGTAATAGGCTGGATTTAACAAAATTGACTAAAGTAAGGGCAAATGAATGTCCTGAACTTAAGTACAAAGTATTAATGGCACAAAACAGGATATAATGGGTCTCATGCCATTTTTTGATGTTTGACTACTGACATAATTATTCTTCCCCTTCTGCACAATGTCTGGGCAAGCTGACAGGAAACCTTCTGTGCTCCTATCTTGGGTTCCTGTAGGAAACCCAGGCTTGGGCACCCTCACCCAGCTCCAACCTCCAACCACAATCAAAACCCCCTTCCTTTTTCTCCCTAGCCATGCCAGACCTGCTTATAAAGCCCTGATCACCTCAGAGACCCCCCCCCTTATATAAGGAATAAATCTTTCTATACCCTCTTGGGATGTGAGTGTGGTATCTTCATTCTCATCCAAACCAGACTTTGGGGCGGGGGGCTCATCGGCCTCTGAGCCTTGGATATGACATAGATGGAGGAGAGAGAAGAGGATGCAGCTTAGCAGTAATGCCAAGAGAAACACTCTGAAGTCTGGGTGGGAAAGTCAGCATCAGAAAGCTCAATCCAAGCCACAGTGTGGTGGGGCTTCCAAGGAGACAAAAAGGCTCAGAGGCTGATGAGCCCTCCCCAAAGTCTGGTTTGGATGAGAATGAAGATACCACACTCACATCCCAAGAGGGATAATATCAGCCATGCCCCTCAGTTTAAATTCCATCCATATGCTGATAATTCCTGCATGTTATCTCTAACCTAGACCTTCATTTGGGTGGCTATGGGCATCTCCAATTTGACAGATCCAAAGCTCAACTACTGATTATCACCTCTTACCTCCTCCTCCTCCTCACCAAGCCCTCCTTATCTCAGCAAAGGATGACTCAAGTTGAAAAACTTGGTGTTATCCTTGACACCACTTTTTCTTTCACAAACCACTTCTGATCCATTAGTAAATCTTGCCAGCTCCAGCTTCAAACTATATCCAGAATTCAACTGTTTCTCACCCGTTCCACTGCAACCCTGCTCCACAGCACCACCGTTACATCTCGCCTACATTACTGCAATAACCTCCTAGCTGGGCACCCTGCCCCACCTTCTGTCTAATCACCATCAGAAACAGGGTGTTTTTTTGCTAAAAATAACTTCAAGTCATTCCTCTGTTCCAAATGTTTCAACAGTTCCCGGTTAATCTCAGAGCAACAGCAAAAAAATCCTAAATGATCTAACTCTATCATGGCTTTTACTTCCAATGTTCCTGTTGCTTACTCTTGCCACCATGCTGGTCTCCTTACTAATTCTTTTTTTTTTTTTAAACTTTGCTCTCACTTCAAGTACTTTGAACTTGCTATTTCATCTCTTAAATCCTCTTTCTCAAGTATACATATGACTCATTTCATCACTTTCTGAAGTCTTTATTTAAATTTTACCAGCTCAGTGAGGCCTCCCCTGATTACTTAGCCAATGATGACAACCATCTTGCTTGATATTTTTTTCTTCCAAACTTTCTAACTTACTTCATATAATTAATGGTGTAGACTTTCTGTCTTCCCCATTTAAATGCAAACTCTGTCATAATGACAATTTCATTTCACGGTGCTCACCATCTGCAGTCTCCAGCATAGTGCCCTGATTTCTACTCTGTACACCTTTTCTTTAGTGAATCAATGACTGTGAAAATACTGTGTTCCAGTTGTTACATGAATAAGGACATAGGTACATTGGATATTTTTTCTGGCCTCAGACAGAACAAGGCATGCCCTATGGAAAATGGAAGAAGAAAATGAATATCCTTAGCTTGGAGCATAGGAAACATAAAAGATTTTGAAGAGGAGAATGGATGCTGATGTGACATAGTAGAAAATTTCAAATGTTTCAGGGCTGTATTATGAAAAGGAGTTACCCCAATGTGTGTTCTTAAATTATCAAACTGGCATAAACAATTACAATTTAAAGTTACAGGTGGATAGATTTCAACTTAATGCAAGATTTTTCATATAGTTCAAATGTTCTAATGATGTCCTAGACTGCCAGTCAAGGACCAACTTTATTATTCCTTAAGGATTAGAATGAATGAAAAATTATAGGAATGATGGTCAAACAAGACAATCTCACTCTTACGCCAATTGTTACCTCCATTATTATATTAATATCTGTTTCCTTTCTGCTTCTCCCCAACATACACACACACACACACTATACCCCTCCCTTTCACTCTCTCAAATTCTAATCACTATAAAGAATGTTGACTTTGGTATCTCTAAAATGTCCTCAATCTTTGCTCAGATTCAAGTTAAAACAGGCTAGAACATCTCCTCTTGATTAACAAAAACATTTTAGGGTTTGAAAAGGAGAGGTGTCATACCGTTCTAAACTTGAGGCTCCATGCTAATACTCTGTCAACAGAAAATGGTTCCCATGTGCCTGAAGTAAACACCAGGTCTCAAGGGCAGGACCACAAGGTTCTTTCGTGTCTTCCCACAGGACCAAGTGCAATGCCTTGATTGTAACTGTACTCAATAAATATTGACTGCAAACGCACAGTTCCCTAAAAACCTGGCACAAAGTGCCTTAGAAGACTTTGTCTTTATCCTAGCTCCTGTGCTTTTGAAAGTTCGAAAGAACTTTTTTAAGAGCATGAAAGATCTTTTAAATACACTGACATATTAATTATCTTGCTGTGAAAGGGTCTCGTAGGATTAGAGCTGTTCTGCTTCATTTAGATTATTTTTAATAGACTTGACTTTCCACTTTTCTTGATTACAATTCCATAAGCAGCACATCCACCAGATCAAGGTAAGATACAACTAACTCCCTTTCCAACTCCTATGGAAAATCTGATGCAGACCTTAAGAAGAACAAGGATGAGGTGGGTGTGTGTGTGTAGGATAGGGAGGGTCAGTTGTCATGTCTCCACCTGGCTCCACACTTTTCTGCCATATTCACTCAGTGTCTTCGCAAACTGTTCCTGTTCTGCTTAATATCTGTCACATGAAAAATAAAGTCTTTCTCCCTGATTTCCATAAAAAAAGTAAGATTTTAAAAAAAGGGGTAGTCACAGATTCTCTGTGTGCATAGCCAACTTTGCAGAAGTTTTGGAAAGAGAGAAGGCGTTTATATCATAGCAGCACATGCAGGTACATGCACCCTTACATGCCTCTGACTGAACATTGGACACCATCTTGAAATGTCCCTTTCAACTCAGTGGTCTCCAGTTCGCTAAAAGCCCTGTAGATTTCTTCTTTGCTCATACATTGTTATTTTTTATGCATGCAGCACAGCAATGTTAATGTTTATTAGAAATTCAGTTAAAAAATCTTGAGTCACCTTTTTTATTTCCCTGTGTTGCATCCCCTATAACCAAACCATCCCCAAGTCTGTTTTGTCCTTTAATCATCACTCAACACAAACTGCCTTTTTTCCTGCTGCCTGTTCTCTAGTTCAAAATCCACAAACTTAGCACAGATTCTTCTGTTTTGTGGATTTGGTCAGACAGTGTGCATGATCATAAAAACTTGCCTGTAATTCCTAATTTACTATCCAGAGACTTTTCTTGTATCTTGTACCTAGACCAGACCACATCCTTCCAGGTTAATTTCCTAACACAGACCTCCACAATTCACAGGAGCCTGACCACCATCTATGCCAGTCATAACTACATTTTGCCTTTGCTCTTGATGTGTTCACATGCTACAGCACTCTCTCATACATCCATTGTTTATTCAAATCCTACTCTTGTTGAAAGTCCCCTGATCCCAAATCCATGCCCATTTTAAAAACTTCAAGCCCAAAATTATCTCTCCCTTTGACAAATTATTTGTGCTTCAAGTATTTTTTTTATTTCTATATTTGCTTCTTTAAATGCTTTCCAAATTTGACATGAACACATAGGAATTGGGAAGACTCTACTTAATGAATTATGATGTCTTCTCAAAGAGCCAAACCCAGGCCTGGACAAACAGAGCAATAGCTGAGAAGGAAAGCTGGGGATAGCCGCTATTTACTGGCTGTGGGATTACAGAGCAAATTTCACACTACGACTTCCTCATTTAGGAAACAGAGATAATGTGAATGACAAAGCTCATAGGTGTGGCTTGAATGTGTCCCCCAAAGTTCACGTGATGGAAATTGAATCCCCAAATTCATTTGTTGATGGTATTTGGAGTTGGGGCCCTTTAGGAGGTAATTAAGATCAGATGAGGTCAGGAGGGCGAGGCCTTCATGATGAGATTAGTGGGTTTATTAGAAGAACAGACACCTGAGCTGGTATGTCCTACACTCTCACCACGTGATGCCTTCAGCTCTGGTGTGACAGCAAAAGAGCCCTCACCAGATGTGGACCTTTAATCTTGGGGTTTCCAACCTCAAAAACAATGAGAAGTATATTTCTTCTCTTTATAAATTATCCACTCAGATATTCTGTTCAAAGCAACACAAAATGGACTAAGATAGCCACCAAGAAGATTAAATGAGATAATGCCTAGAAAGCACTTAGCATTTTGAACATCTGCAGCATTTAAGCCAGGTGTTTTAGCTGTGCTGTAAACTAGAAAGAGCATGTAATGCCATTTACTACAATACCTTCATTTCACAAATAAGAATATCAAGTCACAGAGAGATTAATTAAATTAGAAGACAACAGTCTGCTTCTACGGAAAGTGGTCAGTGACTTTCACATTGTTTTTATTGGCTTTGGGCAGATCTAGGACTAGGTCTGACTTCCTGACTTTCTGCCCATGCCATTTCTCCAGCTTTCTGATGTTCCATATTAGACTGGAGATGGAAAGACCCTCAAGGGATTGACAAAACTCTAGGTCAGTGTTATCCCTAGAGTATTATTGGAGAATCTACAGACCGCTTTTAAGATGTCCTTAGGTTGTTCTGATAACAAATTAATTTTAAAATCAATAAAGAATTAAAAGATGTTATCTGTGATTCTAAACAAAAGGACACCGCTGAGTCATTTTTCCTTAGAAGAAAACCAAATAGATTTTAATATTTACATCCTCAATGCTCTACCTCCAAACCTTCTCCATGAGTTTTAGAAAAGGGTGTGTGTGTGTATGTGTGTGTGTGAGTGTGTGTGTGCATAAGTCCACAAAAGTGCATGTACATGAGTATATGCATTTGCTTGTTGAAGAAGGAACAGAAATCTACATCAACCCAGAACTGGGGAGATGCCACAAAGTAGGTTGGATAAATCCAAGCAGAAACCTTAAAAGAAGACCCCTCATAGGTCAATTCTTACCTAGAAGAATTTCAGAGACAATGAATGCCTTCAAGAAGCCCTGAGGGAACAAGTTCTATGACCAAATCTGTAACATTAAGCCCCACAGACAGGGCACAAAGATGTCTCCAGGCTCCGATTACATCTAACTTCATTGCCACATCATGCTGCACCAGTCCTCCTCCTTCCACTCATGCCCACAAGTGCATGCATATATTTAGACACCTTAGAGATAAGCACTCTACCTGTAGAAACTGTAACAATGTTTGCTACAACAGAGTGCCACTCAAAGATTGGCTCACTTCTAGGAAAATCCTTGAACCTAACTAGTATTTATCAAATACTTTCCTATTCCATCTATTGTTTGAAGGATTTACATGGATAGCATTTTTTATTTGTCATATTTACAACACTGTGACCAGTTCCTAGCATAGAACCCAGTAGATTGTCAGAAAACATCTAACAAATGACTTACAAATGAATATCACCCATGGTTACACATCAAGTGGCAAAACCATAAACCAAAGTGGGAAGTAACTGACTCCAAAGTCCATACTCTTTGCCACTAACCTGTACCACCTTAACACAACACAGTACTTCCCAAGAGAAGTATGCTTCTTGAATGAACCCAATGTTTGTTTCCCCCTAAAATTAATATGTTGAAATCCTAACAACTAGTGTGGCCATATTTGGATACATGATCTCCAAGGAAGTAATTAAGGTTAATGATGCTATAATGGCAGTGGGGACCTTATGGAATAGGATTAGTATCCTTACAACAGGGACATCAGAGTGCATCCTCTCTCTTACTCATTCTCTCTCTCTCTCCCCTTTCCTCCATCTCCCCATGAGCACACATGAGGAAACGTCATGTGAGGACATACTGAGCAGGCTTTTTGTCCACAACACTAAGAGAGAGCCCTCACCGGAAAAAATAGACCAGAACCTTGATCATGCTTGATCATGAACTTTTTTAGCTGTCTGAATTGTGAGACAATAAATTTCTGTTGATTAATCCATTTGATTTGTTATTTTGTTTTGACAGCATGCTCTATTTGAGTGTGTCCCCCAAAAGTTCGTGTGTTGAAACCTTAATTCCCAAAGCAGTAGTGTTTGGAGGAGGAGGCTACGGGAAGGTGTTTAAGTCGTAAGGAGTCCACCCTCATGAATGAATTTAGGCCATTCTCTCAAGTATGTTAGTTCTCATGGGAGTGGGTTAATTATTGAGGAATGGCTTGGTTACTAAAAGCAAGCTCTCTCACACATGTTTTTGCCATGTGATATCATTGGCCTATTGTGGCTTAGAGGGAAGGCCTTCACTTGACACCAAGCAGATGCTGGCACCATGCCCTCCAACTTCCTAGCCTCCAGAACCAGGACCCAAATAAACTTCTTTGCTTTATAATTTTTCAGTGCTATTCTGTTATAGCAACATAAAATGAACTAATTCCCCAGCTCTATCTCTCATATGATTCTTATAACCAGCATTATTCTTGTGCATACCAGTATATATCCCATAAGGTAAAACACATATATATTGAATGAAAAATATAAGAAACAAAGGGTCATCACCATTAACACACAGAGGCAGAACCCTAGCATATTCAAAGGGAAGATGAGAGGATTGTTCTGACAAAGTTCTACCCATAACCACTCCCATGTGAAAATTTCAGTAGGAAGAAAAACTAGATATACCATGAAAAAAATACTCAATTATTGCATATTTGAATTGTATATTCAAAATGGATATTAATGCACATTGATGGAAGAATTATTCACAATCTGGATATGCATAAGCTAAATATCAAAGCAACAGAACATTTTTTTTAATCTCAAGCATTCTTCTCAATTTCTATTTTTCTTTGTAATGTATAATGAAACCTACAAAGAAATATTTAAAGCCACACAGCATAGTGTAGAGTTGAGTCAGAGACCAGAGTTCTCTGAGACCGCTGCAGATTTTTCTCCCCCGGAATCTTGGAACCTTGAACAGTTCCAAAATCTAATCATCTGAGCTCCTGAGTGATTCTCTTACAGATACTCTGATGGCCAAAGTAGGAAAATAAGAAGATGTCAAACCCTTCTGAGAGCCTTTCAAAATGGCCTCTCCTTCCACAAAAAAAGGTTTGAAGGGCATGTAGCAATAATTTGACACTCTTTGGGGACAATTGCCTATAGTCTGCTGTTATGAGCCGTTGCACAGCCTGCTATATGGCTATTAGGCTTTAAATTGTTCATCTCTTTGTCCCTGACACCGAAATGATAGTAGGAACCCAGTAAATCATTATTTCCTGCATCAACATCACCATACCAGTTATCTACATCACAAGAATTCTGCATTTGCCTAGAAAACTCTCTCAATATTGAAGAAAATGAGAATCTGAAATTAGGATCTCACTAAAATGTGTCATTAGTCAGACCTAGTTTTGCTATAAAGAAGCTACCTCCCACACTTATCTGAAACTTATTTATTCCTCCTCCAAATTGCTTAGATGGCCATAATACAATCATCACTTTAATGTAGAATGTTTTCAACACAATGGCTCTCACTCGCATGCATCCTCCTGCAGCAATGCGTAGTAAATGGTCATAAGATTGCAGAATATTAAAGTTGAAGAGCAACAGGATATTGTCCAGTTTAACCTTCATTTTAGAGAGAAGTCCAGAGAGTTGAAATAACTTATCAAAATTCACGCAGGTAAGGGAGTGTATTGGATTTTCTTTTTTCATGCAAACCTCATCTGGGCCTGCCTTCTCCCTCTGTCCCCAGTCCTTGACTCACTGTGGCACCAGCTGTATGTGGACTATAAAGGAGGTGAGATAACCCAGACAGCTACCCTTCTACAAGCAGATTCTCACAGAAAACTGGCACTTGGTGCCTTGGCAAAGCACATACTCAAGCAGGAGCAGAGAAGAGTGCACCATCTGGACGGCATGATGCTTGGTGCCAAGTGGGCCCCAGCCATGGGGAAGGAGGAGGAGAAAGGAAGAGTGTCACCTGACTGCACACATTTATTTTCCCTTTAAGGAGATTTGTTAGTAATTGTGCTATTTTGAGAGGAAGCTGTTGTAGGTGGTCCTGATGGCTGACAAATGTGTAGGCAAGGATGAAACAAGGTGAGTGGTAGTCAGGCAATTTACAAATGGTTTGTGAGCCTGAAATAGTTGGTGCTGTATGATTACTATGTATGAATGAAGGGACACATTTTTGAAGGATGGAAGTATATGTGTGTTTCTCCCTTATTCTCATCTCTCTTCTTAGAAAAGTAGTAAGTACAAGATTCCTGATACCTAGAAAATAGCTTACATTTAACAATACCCACTGATATGTTCTCTTCTTGCTAAATTTTAATCATAATAATATTTTCCTACGCTACAGCTATGTGTTCACCTATGGAAACCATACCTATGTACACAATGGTTTCTCACAGTCAACTAATAGCATCCTAATTGCTGCAGAAATTTTCTTCTTTGTGATTCTGGATTCCTATGTACATATTGTTTCTGACAACAGTTGTCAAATAATGTGTGTTTTCAGATGTTACTTTCCATATTTATTTAGGAAGATGGCTCTAGTGAACTTAACCACCAACAGGACAGAGGTCTTTTAAAGTGTCTTCTTCAGTTTTAAAATAACACTGAATTTTCAACAATACATTCATCATCTCCATCATCCGGCATTTTGAACTTCATAAAGCACTTTCACATAAATGGTATTTTCAATTTGACAATAATAATTTGATGTTGATTTTTAATCCAACTTTATAGAAATGCTAAAAGCTTTATTAACTAGAACTCAGGGACTGATTATAGCAGGTGGAACACTCACTCTAGCATCAGATGGACCTGAATTTGGACCCTGAGACTCGATGTTGTGACCCAGATCAAACCAGTGAACACCTACTGGCTTCAGTGGTATCAACATTGCCCTGCTGCAGAGTCATAAACATTCCAATAAGATAACTAATGGGAAGATATTTGTCACATGTAGGGACACCTGCCAGTATCTCTTTCTAATCCAGTATAACTAATTCTCGGCCTGATGCTTTTCTATTATAAAATGATCCCTTCTCCCCCTCTACTTTCTTTGGTCCTCCTTATGAACTTATGACCAGTGAAACATACTCTTGATGTCTGAATGAGATTAAGAGGATAGGAGTTTTTACTATGGAATGCAGCCATGAGAAATGGCAGATATAAGGGAGGTAAATATGCTTCAAAATTGATCTAACTAGGCTGATCAGCACTATAATTAATGGGGAAAATGAGGTTACATAAAAGTCTTTAATATATCTCTTCTAAACTAAATATGGTCACTTTTCTTTTTAAAAAAAGGGGGGACGAATGGGGAGATTTTAGTCCTAGATCATAAGTCAGCAGAAGTTAATATTACTTCTTTATGCTTTCCACTGGTTTAAATTCATATGTAGTAAACTGCAGGCTACTCATGACAAAAATACTAAAGTTTAAAAAACTGCTTCTTCTGAAATGATTTTTATCTTATTTGTCTCTGCAGCAATATAAAATCTAATGACCAAACCAAAAAAAAAATACATCTGGTTTAGCTGATCCATTCAAAATCTGTTCAAGTTGGAATGATGGCCTCAAGACAAAATCTTCAGTACTTGGAATATCCTCTCGGTTCATCAGGATTCAATCTCTGTGAAATAAAATGTGATGCCTTCAATAGGTAATTCTTCTGTCAAGGAGAAATCACTGCATCCTGCTAATTGGAATCCATTTGTTGTGCTGTGTCTTTCCTTGAATCCTATCAAGGCTGGGTGACTTCCTAATTCCATTACTTTTTAGCAGAACCTAAACATGATTCACAAATTGTAGACAGAAAGATTTCCTCCTTGTTATAAGAGGAATGCTCTTCCCACTCTTAATGAGTCTTTCCACAGAGTGCAATACCCTATTTCTCCTTCCGGATTATTCTCCCTTCCACCCCGCTTCCTTTCAATCTTATTATTCTTTAAGAATATTTGAAAGTACAGTGTATCTCCACTCCTCCCATTTTCTTCTTAAGACTGTCCAGCTCAGTAGCCTGGAATACGGCAAGACTAACTTTAGGGGCACAAAGCTGACATTTAACCAAGTTATTGGAAAATGTTAACCAAAGGTTAGAGGGAGCCTATTGCACTTATAGTAGAGCCAATATCTCTGTGTGTGTGTGTGTTTGTGTGTGTACCTGCACATTTAGATTTATATCTTTTTTTTGGAGAGAGAGAGAGAGAGAAAGAGAATCAATTGTATTTACTCATCTAGTTTCTGTTTCTCAGACACCTAGTTGTGTATGTGGTGTTGGGGTTTGAACTTCAGTCCTTGTGCATGTCAAGCAAGCTCTTGAACTGCTGAATCACTACTCCAGCCATTGATCTAATTTTTTGAGGAAAAATATATAAATTTATATATGTTATTAGGGGGAGATCAGTGGAGATAAGAGATGGGAGGCGAAAGAGTACTGGGAAAGAAGTGGGACACCAAATTATATTATCATACTGTGCGTGTGTGAATGTATAACAACAAATTCCTTCACTTTGTAAAAATATAATACACCAACAAAAGAAAGAATTTAAAAGGTAACATTTTAGAAGTTAATGGGAAAATGAAAATAAAGCCTAATACTAGTAAATATAAATGCTCTTATTGATTTATGAAAACATTCAATACCTTTTTACCATAATTACTAGTGCATATTAATTGTATAAAATAATGGATTCATTGTAATAATTTCATACCTGCATATGTTGTGCTTTGATCAGGTCTACCCTCCCTGTCTCTCCTCCCCTGAATCTCATTCCCTGACCCTTTTCTATTTTTTATTCTCTAAATTACACAGACTATATAACTCCTGGAATACTTGTTTAAAAAAATACTCAGTATTAAATGAATCTTCAAATGTATTCTTTTCACTGAAAAAAACCTACTACTCTAGCTCCAAAACATAAAATCATGACAGGAAAAATCCCACCAACTTTAAAGTACATTCACAATCACAGTGAATGATTCCATTTATCATGATAGACAAGGAAAGAGATAAATGAAAACTTTTTCTATTGAATTTAAATTTCCCCAAATCTTGAAACAATTTTTTTAAAAAATTCTAACTTCCCAGCTGATGTTAATTAAGTGTAGCGTGAGGGGAACTTAGGATCTCACTAAAATGTGTCATTAGGCAGCTTGCAAAAGATGTCAGGAAAATATCATTTGACTAAGACCTTACTTTGAGAGTTTGAAAGGTTTGTATCTTAAGTTTACTCTAATGCTTTCTGCTTACACACATAATTCAAAATACATAAGAACCATAAGAATGTTTACCTCAAAACAACAGAGGAAAGCAAGTGCCTTAAGTCTCCTTAACATACAACATAGACTTGTCCACTTTTACTTAGTGTATATTTTAAGTTATTATATTTCATGTGTTATGTAATGCCTCCTATCATGTCTTCCTAAATAGACTTAGAAAGACAGGTTATATTTCCTGTTAATTTAATTTGTAAGAAAAACATGCTCATTATAATTTATTTGCCATAAAATAGGACACGAGACTGCCACCTATAAAGCTAAGCCCACAATCAGAGTCTCTGCCTTCATCTCCCATCACTCTCCTGGCTCCTTATACCCCTGTCAGCCTTCCTATTGCTCAAACACACATCTGCTTCTGCCTCAGAACGTTTGTGAGCTTTACTCTACTGCCTGGAAAACTCCTTCCATTTGGTCCACCCCTTTCATATGGATCTCTGTTCAGAATTTACCTGATCAGAAAGTCTTTAGCTGATCATCTTTGTAGAGTGGTTTTCTCTACCAGCCCACTTGGCAATCAACTATCCTCACACTTCATCCCCTTACTCTGCCTTTTGTCAACTGAATCCATGCACTCCCTCCAAACTCATGCTGAAGCCCTAACCTCCATGTGGCTATGTTAGGAGATGGGGTCTCTTATGAAGTATTAAGGTTAAATGAAGTCATGAGGGTGGGACCCTAATAGGAAAGGTCTAGTGACCTTGTAAGAAAAACCTCACAGAGTTTTCTCTCTCCTCAAGGACACAAAGAGGTTATATGAGTACAAAGCAAGATGGTAGCCATCTGCAAGTGAAGAAGAGAGAATGTGGAATTAAATCTACCTTCCAGTACCTTGATCTTGTACTTTCCAGCTTCCAGAACCATGAGAAATAAATGACTGTTGTTTAAGCCACTCAATCTGTAGTATTTGGTATGGTAGCCCAAGCAGATATAAATGCTATCCTACCTTCATAATTGCAATATAGAAAAATATACCTTAAATACATTAATAAAATATATCTTCCTTGTACATATCATGCTCTAACATTACATTTCTGCTTTTAGTGTGTGTCTATTCTAGGAAGGAGGAAACATGAGAACAAAGATTTTGTCTTATTTATCATTGAATCCCCAACGTAGTGGGACACTATAGACATTCAATTGATGTTTGCTACACAAATGGATGTTGAATAAATGAATTTCAAAGTAATATTGTCTGAGTTTTCTGCTACATGATATCCCTTCCTTAGTCCGAAATGGCAAAATCTATCTGAAGAGAAAATGTACTGTACTCTGTTTCCTAGTTTATAGTCATGAAGCAGCAAGAATATGAAACCCATTTCTCTAGTGTCCAAAATAGTGTGTACCATCACCACCTGTGAAACTGAAGTGAGGAAGAAACAGAAGAAAAGAGCAAAAGAAAAAGCATGAACATTGCATGAGCAAACAGGGAAGCCTTTCCAATTTAAAATTAATTTAATGTAAAATTACTTTGTTAGGTGGTATGGGAAATAAAAACACAAAAATACATTATTTCTTGTTATTTTGGAGAGAAGAGCAGTTCTGTTTGCTCTTATAGTTGTCAACTGTGTTCTTCCCATTTTATAAGGACCCATAATAGCCAGCTAGAATCTGTGGGCTGACAGTTCTATTGATAGACTTAAGCAACACACTGCAGTCTGTCAAGTCTCACATTTACATCTTAGAATCTAATGTTTTCTTTCCTTCATGAAATCAATTCTGTAGCAATTAAATAACCATCCCACAAAGCATTTTAATATCCCAAGCATTTATCTATAAATAGTCCAGAAAGGGAAAGGTAATTAGAAGTGACCTACTGTCACCAGTGTTCAGGGACAGATTAGACAAATCAGTGTTTCATTATTACTTTAAGGAGGTACCATTAAATCTGTTTCATTCTCACTTCAGTTCCTCTTGGTGACATGAGATTGAGCTCTTTTATTTGATTCCTGCAGGATACGGACACTAAAATTGTTGTCATTATCTGGGATTTTGTTCCATTTTCTATGAATTTAAGGCATCACTGAAATAGACTTCTTTTCGCGGTGGGATGATATCATCACCTGCACCCAGTACTGGATGAGACAGGCTTTGAAAGATGTGAAAAGGCTCAAGGAAAATGACTTTCCAGATCCTCACCCATTTGAGTGTTTTGAGCTGAGCCCTTGCAGGTTGAGAATTTCTTGTCTGGTTTTAGAAAAAATAACAATGAACTGCTGTAAGATCCAGTCCAGTATTATCAGTCTTCACTTTGAAAATTCAGTATATAATTTCAGATCTATAGCTTAACAGGCTGTAGAGGGTAGACAAGACAGGCATCTAAAAAAAGGATCTAACGAGCACAGAATGTAGCTTTGAACATTCAAATCTAATTGCTGGCTTTGACCTTTATTGCTACTATTAGTCATTAAAATCCTTGAGCCAAAATGTCCTTATCTATATAAAGGTAATACGAATATCATTTGTTGATTGTTACATACAAATTTGTTTTCATAATAGAAACTGAAATGGAGGGGCATCTTATAAATTTATGACTGTTTCAAAGACCCACCCCTTTTTACCTGGCTATGTTCAGAGTCTCTTTGTCCCAAGCCCTGTCTCTCTTGAACCTATGTTTGGAAGCCTCCAGAGAGAAAGCGTGTAGATTTAATGTAGAGTGTAGGGTAAGATAGAGTTCCTTGGTCTAGTACCTAGATCTATTATCTGTTTGCTATGATTACGCACCTACTACAGACACTTTAAATCATAAGTCACCTAGGGAATAACTAGGAAACGCACTTGAGGATGGAAGAAATACTCAAGTCACATTTACAAGAAGCATAAAACTTCTAAGAAAAACATTTTGTCATGGTTAAATGTAATAAATTTTGCTTTCATAGTGGTACATTTTTAAAGTGCATATATAATCTATGGCATGTTAGTCATGAAACAGCACCTGCAACAAGTTCAGATAAGCTCACGTAGGGAAGAGTGCTTTGTACACAACAAATTTAAAAGATGATGAGACTATTAGGAGTCAGTTGAAGATAAAAAAAAACACTCTGGTTATTTTAAGCAGAAATGGATTGATCAAGTTTCTTGTACTACAGGCAGTATCTTTGAGAGTGATTCTCAGAACATCAGGGAAGTACCATACTCTCCAATATCTGCTGCTTCTGCAAGAGTCAGAAAGCTAGGAGATCGGAAAATTATTGTTACAACAGTTAACTACAAAAAAAAAAAAAAGAGAGAGAGAGAAAGAAATACTGCCTTAACTACAATTCATAGATCAGGAAAATTGTTCATTCTAGATCCATTCACTCAGCAGATAAATGGATCCTCCTCCACTACACCCTCCTTCTGTACACCCAAAAAACTAAGGATGGGGCACAGAGATCTGTGTAACGCGGTCATAGAAAGATCCACTGCTTCTATGAGCATGCTTGACAGCAAAAAGCAGGAGAATCAGGAGAAACACTCAGTTCCTTTCCCTTTGTTTTTCACAAGAGTATGTCAAACTCACTTAGCCTAAATTAAACCTAGGACCTGGACTGCAAAGACCAGTAACTGTTCAGTTTTCCAGCATCTGCATTATAGGGAGGCATGTTAGGTCATGAAAAGAACACATATTAAAGGACAATTCAGAGGATTTAGGGAGTAGCAAGAGATCAGGTTTCCCTCTCATCTTTAAAATGTGAACAAGTCAGAAAAGCTAAACAGTGTATTTTTAAAACTACCCTAGAGCTGAGGATGTTGGGACACTGAGTAAAATTCCCAAAACTACTAAGTCCTTCCCAATAAAGAAGTGAGCACAATTGCTTTTTAATTCTGGCAGAATAATGAGAGGAAGGATATGCACTACATGAAGAAAAACCTGCCGCATCCCAACAATGTATTAGGAGCAACATGTGGGCTGATGTAATCTACTGGAATCTGAGGAACTCGGGTCACAGAGCAGGTTGACATCCAACTTGCCAACACTTTTCCAGGACCTATCACTGAATGCAGGCTGAGGGTGAGCCAAGAGAGTTGGAAGAAGCCTCTCTGGCACTCCAGACTTTTCCGTGCCTCATTCAGCTCACTGAAGACTGGAAGAGAGGCAGAAGAGAAAAGGTTTATCTGCCCAGGCACTCCGTATCTTTCCTACTTACTTTACAGAGATCCTCCAAAGTCTGGCAGCAGGGCAACAGAGAAGAGAGAGATCTTTTCCTATAGTAACACCAATGCTCATGATTAAATGAATCCCCATTGCAGGCTATTGAGAGGTGGGAGCAGGTGGGTCTTGTCCTCATATATTATATGCAAGAAAATAATGGTAAGAATCAACACTAACTTCTCATCAGAAAAAACATGTCAATAATATTGAAATGATGTTTTTGAAATGCTGGAAAAAAGGTAAGCTGGAATTTTATGTTCAATGAAAATATCCATCAAAATAAATGCAAAACATTTTAAGATACAATGAAAAAGGGAGGATTTGTATCTAAAATTATGTACTGAAATAATGTTAGAATAATTTCATCAAGCTAAAGGGAAATGATATTAAATGGAAGTCTGGACCTTCAGAGAGGAAAAAGAGCACTAGAAAAGATATATTGACCTGTAGATATAAGCCATTTTATATTATTATTTTTATACATGTAATTTTAAATTTATTTGAAGGATTACGATTTAAACAAAAAATAATATCTTACTATGAAATTTAGCATATTTAAAAATAAAATATATGAAAACAAGAGCAAAATGGGTCAGGGGAGGGACAGGTAGATTCTGTTGTTAAAATTCTTATATTTTTGATAAAGCATTAAAATTTTATTTGAGGGTAAACTGTGGTAGGCTAAATCAATCCATTAGTCTCTAAGACTATTGTTAAAAGAAAGACACAAAGGGGTTGGAGCAGTGGCTCGGCCGTTACAGCACCTGCCTTGCATCCACAAGTATTCAAGTTCAGACCCCAGAACCACGTACACGACAAAGTGTCAGAGGAATGAAACTCACATGAAAAACTAAGTAAAAATCGCTTCTCTCTTTCTCTCTCTCTCACTGTCCCCCTCTCTCTTTAAAAATAAAATAAATAAATAAAGACACAAGCATCTGACTAAAATGTCAATAGAAAGGATAAGCTAAAATACCAAAATTACTTAATTCTCTCAAAAGGAAGCAAGAAAAGAGGAAGAGAGGAACAAATAACAGAGGTGAAAATGAAAATTGATGCCAAGAGGGTGGACTTATATCCCACCATATGAATAATCACATCACATTCAAGTAAATGAAAGCCTCAATATTTACAGAATAAAGGAGGAAACATAATGTGTATCATTAGATGCAGAAAAGGCTCATAACAAAATTGAAAATTTATCTATGATAAAATCTATCAGCAAACTAGGAATATGAATTATGATTTTTTTCCAACTCCTAAAAGACATTTAAAAATACTATGCTGTCATTAATAGAGACATTGAACACTTAGGAAAGTGTTTCTAGAATAGGAAGGAGAGGATACCTGGTCTTAAGATTTCTGTTCAACATTGTCCTTGAATGCCTAGCCAGTACAATATAAGATCAAAGAAAGAAACAGAAGGCATAGACATTGCAAGGAAGAGAAAAAACTGCCATTTTCAGTTTTTTATTCACAGAACACATGATTAGGGGCAGAGAAAACTTTATGGAACACACACGCATGTGCACACTCACACACACATGCAAAAAAAAATATTAGAACTAGTAAGTGAGGGGTGGAGCAGTGGGTCAGCAGTTACGGTGCTTGCCTGGCATGCATGAGGATGCAGGTTCAAACCCCAGCACCATGTACACAATGAAGTTTTAGATCAACAAAAGCCACATGAAAAACTAAATAAAATTGATTCTCTCTTTCTCTCTCTCTTAAAAAAAAAAAAGACAACTAGTAAGTGAATTTGTTAAGGTTGTAAGATATAAGACAGATGTAGAAAACCCAATTCTATATTCATATACCTTCAACAAACAAATAGAAAATGAAATTTACAAAGCAGTATAATGTTTCAATGGCATTTAAAATGCTGAATTCCTAGAACATGTCTAATGAAAGATATGCAATATTATTATACTAAAAAAACCTGAGAAACTTCAGGAAGCCAAGTGCTTTAAAAATAAATCAGTATCAACAAAGACTGAGAGGTGTTCATCGCATAGGTATCAGTTGCTGTCACTCTCCTAACAGGTTCTAGAAAGTACAAAAAGCAAGCATAGACTTGCAGGAAACTACATGGCACCTGTTAAAAGACTTTCCATTCAGACAGATCTGACTCTTAAATCCTAGTCCAGCCACTTCTTTTTTGCGTGACCTTTTACTTAACCAGTGTACATGGCAATTTCTCCATCTGTAAAATGGAAACTAAATTAATTATAGATGATTTTTAAGAAAATGTCTGGTGATAAAGTTTCTATTTAATATAATGTGCTATAAAGTTAATATTTAAGATGTTAAAATACATTTAATAATTGATATATATTATTATTTCCATCATCATCAAAAGTATGGCTTTGCAAGAAGACGGGATTATATGGCAACAAAAGGGTACAAGAACAAGAGAAAAATATTCTTTTTAATTTGAAAAGTAAGCTTGTTTATAGACTCCAGATTTTATGTCAGTAGAAATAGCATTACAATTGATCAACTACAGTCCTGGAGGACACAGAAAAGGATAACTCAAGAACATAGATAATAAACTAGAATTGATTTTTACAGGTTTTGTTTATAAATGTGTATGCATGAGAGAGAGAGCTGAAGAGGGAGTGGACTTGGAAAGATGAAAGAGATAATGGAATGCGGGGGAGCTCCCTCCAGGTTAGTAAAATTACAGAAAAAACCAGCTTAAAGCTTGTCAGGGGACCAATCCATACAAGGTATTAAAATGTCACTGTAGAAAATTACTTTTACCTGAACTTCTCTCAAAGAGTGACTGCAGTGATCATAAGGTAGGGAGGAAAATTTGATTGCTTCTTGAGGTGGAAAAAAGTGAAATATCTTTCCCTCCGCCAAGAAGAGCCAAGCTCAAGTTGAAACACAAGGTTGCTCAGGTTCTTTATGCAGGAGGTCTCAGCGGCCTCAGAGCTGCTGCCTTGCTGAGCGTGCTGTGCAGGTCCCCAGCCACAGCTTGCCTAGAACTAGCCAAACAGCTCGCACTGGCCGCCATCCCCCTTTAACAATATTTAACAGCACTGATTTGAAAGGCTCAAAGCTACCAGACTGGAGTAGCTCAAATCTTGGCCTCCCCTAGGAATGAAAATTGTCCTGCAAGGACCCAGGTGGTGCGGAGTGGGTTTGGATATTTCATGAATAGTGGTATCGAGGATCTTGTCTAAGAGAAATGTGAAATGAACAAGGTGCACAGAGAGCATGGAAGGGGCTGATTGAATGAGACCATTAGAAAGGTCAGGTGAGTAGACTGTGAGGTCATCCTCACGTCCCGTACATTTTCCTTCCTTATTTCCCCTTTGACAATTCATTTATCTGATATTCTTGAAACTCCACCTTTCTCAATTCCCTCTTTCTTTTCCCTTCTTTCCCAGCCCACCTCACCCTTGGCCTTTATCTTTGCTCAGTATTCTTCAGACAGGTGCACAATTGTATTCCTTAGACCTTCACCACACTCTTCATGTTTTCTTTTTTTTGTTGTTAGTGATCAACTGTGACCACTGGAAATGGCGAATGATCCAAATGAGAGACTAAGAGGTTCAGATGTGCTTTTGGGGACTCTGCAGGTGGACAAAGGATGATACATAAATTTCGGCTTCTATGACAAAAAATGGAGTAGAAAGGAGTAAAAATGTCTTCCTTTTCCACATACACAAAATTTCTCTCTCATATTTTGCAGTAGAGAACTTCAATCAGTCTCTCTAATATATTTTTCCTACTCATAGCCTCTCTAGTGAGGACTAGAAGAGTCAGTTTGTTTTAGATATGCAGAGTGTTAATCTCAAAATGAGACACTGCCCAGGAATAATTACTGTTGTACTTAAAGACTTGCAGTACTGTTTGGACCCTTAACACCTCCCAGCTGGTTAATACTCCCTAAAGAAATGTCCAGTGTAATGTCTCAATCATTACTGACTAAACACTCCAGCTTTCCTGGGCACATCTGTGTTTGTATGACACCACACCTTAAGTAGCAGTGTTCGACTATTTGCTGACCAAATGCTGTTGTCTTTAACTGGAATTAAAAGATGGTTTGAGCTTATTTTCACATAGGAATAAAAATTAATTGAAAGCATCGTATATATAGCTCAACTTCCCACACTACCAACATAGACCTCCTTTCCAAGTGAAAGAAACTGCTAGTTCTGGAATATTCAGCAAGTTAACTAAACTCTTTTGAGCTTCATCTGCTCATCTCTAAAATTCAGGCAATAATAGCAGCTGCTATCATAGTTATCTTGCAAAAATAAAAGAATAAATCAGAAAAAATATACAGGATCATATACAACCAGTATTCCTTAATATGCATTCATAATAAGTTAAATAACATGAATTTACTATTGCCTTTGGTACAAAGGTAGAGGGCACATGGCATGGGTACAGAAAATTTTGTGCCATTTACAAGTTCACTCAATACAGGCATTTTTGGCTTTCTTTCTTAAAGCAAATCCAAAGGAAATTTATACAACACTCATTGTTTCTCTAGACTGAGTTTGGGAGTATAAGAAAGGAAGGGAGAAGAATCAGGACAGATTTCTCTTCTCACACAATCACTTTTTGAGTGTAAAATTGCTTAGCCAACTAAAAATTTTATGGCCTCTATTACAATAATGATACTAGAAATGATGACAAATAACCCATTCCATTTGATTATGGCTTTTTAAAACTTGCTTTTAGGAGTATGACACAGTATCATTCAAAACACATTAGGACAGAGTGGATAAAAGAGTATTGCCCCATTTAACAGAAAAAGCAGAGAAATCACAACTTGACTTACCTAAGCTCAGACTGCCACAATCCATACTCACTCAGTGGTGTGTGACTTAATGCTAATTTCCACAAGCCACCCAGAGTTCCCCAAAGATGTGCGCCAGTGGGAACTCTTTCAGCCCCCAGCCCTATTGCCACTTTCCAAAACAAGTGGAGAAAAAAGCAGTTAATGAGAAGGCACAAAATTGTATGCCTTCACCAAACTCCCAGATCTTTTTATTTTTTTAAATCAAGAGCTATCAACTATGGCTGCTGGAAATTATGAGTAATTCTGAATGAGAAAGCAGGAGGTCAAGGTTCAGAGGTGCTTCCACACACCACCCTGCACATAAAGCATGGAAATCACACGGTGGGTCTGAACTGTAAGACCAAGAGGAAGCCTGGCAGCATGGCAGCTGGCGGACTGGGAGCCCTATGCCAGAAGGCAAAGCTTCCACCCCTGGGTACCATGAAGCATCCAGGGCCCTGTGGAGAACAGTCTTGGAAAGGACAATGCCCCTTGGAATAGGAAAGCTGCCTCCCTGCAGACGTTCCCCATGTGCCTCTCCTGCCTGTCTCCCATACCACCTATTTGCTTTGCCTCTCTGAAATTGGTAGAGCGAATAATAACCTAAAAATTGAAAAGTAATATTCAAGCATCCTTCACCTAATGTGATCTATTATGTGAGCCATTATAAGTCAATGGCTTGAGGGTTTTTTTTAAATTTTCAAAATCTTATTACATCCTCTAATAGGGTTCTTTTGTGGATAAAAATGATTCAGTGCTTTTTAAGTATGAAATCCTTGCTGCTTATAAATGCTAGCTGGAGTCACATAAGTATAGTAAGTTATAAATGTGAAAATATAAAAATAATAGACTTGATTGAACCACAGGCTGCATTTTTTTAAAAAAAGTATAGCTCTCAGTTATTATAAATAAAATCACAATAATTCATTCTTAAATATCATTTCAAAAAATTGTCAAAGCATCAAACAAAAACATAGTATGAAATGTTTAATGTGTTAATAACTTAAAATAGTGACATTATTATTTTCACTGAAATGTTTGAATGTATTTTTCTGCTTTGAATTTACTCCATCTCAAAAAAATCAGGTATGGTCTCAGAAGAATTATTTAATAGCAAGAACTTCGATTCCCATTTCAATTTCTATATGGAATCTCTAACAAACTGAATGGAAATACAATTGAAATGGGGAAATGAGGTTTGGTCCTAGTAATGGGAAGAGAGTTCTGCAACATGAAATTTCAAGAAGTGAAAAATATACTATTTACTTCTGTAAATATTTGAAAATGTCTGTATCTCACTTACTTGATTTTAAAACAAAGGAGACCTTGGGAAGTTGTTCTTTTACGAAGCTTTTTGCATCACATATCAGAGTGATTTCATAATTATCCTTGCCATGCTAACATGGCCTTCGCTGAGAAATACCAGCTCAGGAATGAACTCACTTCCAATAAAACTGATGCAGCTGTTTGATGCACAGAAAAGCTCATAAGGATTCCAGAAGCAAGAATAGTGTTTATTCGGTATGCTGGCAGAAAAAAAAAATCTTTCATTTAGATGCTCAGATCACATAATGAGATTCACCAAGAAGCAAGGGTGGCCCCAGAAACTGTCAAGATGTGGATTTCATTTACCATAAAGTCGGGTCAACACACCACCGCAGCAGGCTCATAAAACTGGTTGTACACAGAATTATAAGGATTTTCATGATGAGCCTATCGACCTAAGCCTTCTTCATCTAACAATGAACATGTCAAAAGATAATCAGTTCACTTCTCTGTCAATAAGAGGAAAGGATTTTTATTCACTACTCTAATGTCAGCTTTATTTTATATCTAAAGATCTTCTGTTCCCCTTCTCTCCTCATTCTCAAAGCAAACCCAGAGGAATGGTATTAGAGGAGTATGCGGTTGGATCTGTGCAAGTCATGAAAATAAGCTGTGGTTGCTCCTTATTTTGATTGAATAGACCATCCCCTTTGTGTGCCCACACTATCTCTTCAGAGCCTGAAATTTGGTAGCTTTAACCCGATTTTTCAAATATATCATAGGGCTCCAGTCCCCGTGGTAGCACTGTGCTTTGTGCAGAATTTACACACAGGGACTTAGAAGAAGGAACAGGTATCTGTGTAAGAGGAAATCTTTTCTCTGGAGAGCAGAATGGACTGAATTACAAGGAGATCACAAGTGTTACCTTTCTTGGCTGGCGCAGAGCTTTGAGGAGCAGAGCGCCAACATGTGGGCCACCCTGTGTACACCTAGCCCTGCTTGTTCCAACTCCAAGCCAGGAGTCCTCAGAGACAAAGTGCTGGTTTCTGTCTAAGAGGAAGACTGTCTCCTGACTCAGAAAGCCTGATGGCAGAGTCAAAAGGCAGAAGCTGCATCTTATCTGCTCTCAAAAGGAGTGCCTTACCGCTTAGGAGAGACTTCCACTAACTCCCTTCCCAGCAAAGGAAGAACTGAACCAGAACTGCAAAAATGTAGAGAGCCCCAAAGCATAGTGTTTAGAGGACCTCAAAGATGTGAACCTTTACAAAAAAGGAAAAGGGTAGTTGAGAATGGAGGAAGGAAGGAAGGGAGGGAGGGAGGAAGAAGGGGATGTTGAGTGGGAAGGAGAGGGCTTTCCACACTCTAAAAGCCTAGAGAATTGCTTTAGAAATTTACCCTGGAAAATCAGTCCTTTTGAAAACACAGACCTTCCTCAAATCACCCTAAAAACCACCTCTGCGATGCCAATTTCTACTTTATCTTTACCCTAACAGAGATCATGTCTTGGATTTTGCTGTGAAAATTTCTTGTAAAATCTAAGGCAGAATATATAGATGGGCGTAACAGTATGGGATTTTATACTAAGGATTAAGACCTTGAAGAAAAACTCTGGGCCAATGAAGGAGAAGAAAGTTGTAAATGGCCAATTACTTGGAGGACTCTCTCAAAGAAATAAGAGGGCAGGGAAGAAGGAAGGAGGGAGAGGAAAGAAAAAAGGGAGAAAGGAAGAGGGGAGGAAGAGAAAGGAGAAGGGTGAAAGAAGGGAACAAGGACAGGAAACGGGAGAGACAGAAAGGAAGAAAGAATGGAAGGGAGGGAAGGATGGAGGGAGAAAGGAAGAGAAGGAGGGGAAGAAATGAAGGGAGGGAAGGATGACAGTTCAATAGATCAATATTACAAAATTCCACATAAATGCTAAGGAGAAAGAAGAATAAAAGCAAAAGTAAAAGTAATTTAAATTCAAAAACTATTCCAAAGAGTTATATTCAATAATTGCCTTCACAGCTCTGTACAGGTAAAATTATGTCAGGATATATCAATGGTTACAAGAAAAGTAGCAAGTGGTTTTAGAGTTCAAGCTGGAGAATCAACGTAGCAGAGATATTACTTTGTAAGGTGAAGGTAATTTCTAGAGACTAACCAAAGACATCGTGCAGATGTGGCTACAGAAATATGCATAAAATAGATTACATACAGAACATCTCTTTACTTTATACAACTAAATGTTACATTTGAAGTGAATTCCTAATGAATTTTGGTAAAATTCTGATAGAATTTTTTTAAAAATCATAATCTGCTTCATTTATCTTAGCTATTCCCCTAGAGTTCCATAGAGACTTAAGCCCTAATGCTCTTCAGCATCCACTGTATGTGAATTAGCTTCTCAGCATCTAGGTATCAGTAAAACCTCTTTCCATAAGGAATATGTTCCAAGAACCAAATAGATGTCCGAAACCAGAGATATTATCAAATCTTATTAATAGTGTTTTTCCTATATAATCATACCTGTGTTAAATTTTAATTTATAAATTGAGCATAGTAAAAGATTATAACAATATCAAGAATAATAATTATGTACTGTAATAAGAGTTATGTGAGCATAACCTTTTTTCTTCTCAAAACATTTTATTGCTACTGTGCATATCAAAGGGCAGATAGCATATACAGTGTGGCTATTCTAAACAAAGGGACGACCAGGTGCTGGTGAAATGGAACAGGAGGTCACAAGATTTTTTTTCACACACTAATGAGAACAGTGCACAACTTAAAATGTATGAATTGTTTATTTCTAGAAATTTCCACCTAATATTTTCAGACCATAGTCGACCTCAGTAACTAAAACCACAGAAAGCAAAGCTGCAGGGGGAGGTAACTACCATACTAGTTGCCTTCTATTCTTGGGATAACCAAGAAAATACTGACTCAAAACATTCTTCTGGTTAAATACAATCTCTACCTCACAAAGAACCTAAATAAGATACACTATCTCTCAACCCAGTGACTTAGACTCTCCAGAACCCCTGTCTCCTGTGAGGTTTCCTCTTCCCAGAAACCTTTCCTGACCTCTCCAGGCTGTTAGCTGTCCTGTGTTCCCCATCTCCAATCACACTCTATTACTCCTATTTCTAGCACTATCATTGCGTGGTGAGCCACTGTGTGTTGTATCTTTTTACCCCTCCTTGTATTCAACAGAAAAATATTTTTGGGTTTCCAATGCCTAAATTAGTTTTTAAGTAAAAGTTGTTCTATAAATTCCACCTGTTGGATTTAAAATAATTTTATCTGTAATGCCAGCTTAAAATTATTGAATGGAAGTAGAAAAAATTATCTTGTTTGATATTCCAAACATATGATTGCTTTTACTATCCATCAAATGATTATCAAACTCTATTGCACGGAATGTTGGTATTATGGTTTAGATGTAAGGTGTCCCCCAAAAGCTCATGTGTGAGACAATGCAAGAAAGCTGAGGTGAAATGGTATTATGAGATCCTTAACCCAATCAATGAATTAATCCCCTGATAGGAATTAATTGAGTGGTAACCAAAGTCAGGTAGGGAATGGCTGGAGGAAGTAGGTATTTGGGTCCATGCCTTTGGGATATACATTTGGTGAGCTGAGCTTAGCCTTTCTCTGCTTCCTGGTGGTCATGCCTTGGGCTGCTTCCCTCCAACACACCCTTCTGCTACGATGTTCTGCCTCATCTTAAGCCCCAAGAAGTGAAGTTTGCTGTCTATGGACTGAAACCTCCAAAACTATGAGTCCAAAAATAAACTTTGTCTCCTCTAAAATTGTTCTTATCAAGTCTTTCTGGTTGCAGCAACAAAAAAGCTGACTAAAACAGAAATTGCTACCAGAAGTGGGGTTGTTACTATGACTAACATGATCGTGTGATTCAGAAGCTTTTGGAATATTTTGGAACTTGTGGGAAGAATTTTGGAAAGTTCAGTGATGCAAGCTGTAAAAGTTTTAGATTGTTGTAAGCAGAGTTTAATAGGCAATTCTTGTGGGAGCTCAGAAGTCCAGAATGTTGATACAACTGTGGTCAGTAAAGACAGGGTTCAAGTTTCAGAGGAAAAGGAAGACACTATCGGTAATTGCACTGACAAGAGGTCATTCATGCTACATTCTGGCAAAGAAGTTTGCATTTTTCTCTGTCCTGAGAATTTTTATGAGGCTGATTTCAAAAGTGATGGACTTCTCAATCTAACAGAAGAAATTGCTTAGTACTCAGGTGGTAGCATGGTTTTAGCCAAATTTATGGTGATATTCAGGAGCAGAAAGATTTGAAAAACTTAAACTTGAAAGGTGTGAGAAATATTGTGGTTAAGGAAGTTGTAGTCATTAAAGACATTACTGGCACTTTCAGAAATGCTAAAGACTTTGCCCAGAGACGATAAGAAAGATGTCTTGAGGGCATCCCAGGAATTGGCAAGATAACACCCACCTCAGGCTGATGGTAATAAATGTAAAGGTTACTTTGGGAAGAGACCAACAGGGAGGCTCCTTGCTTACATAGAGTAGCCTAGGAAGTTATTTCACCATGCTCAACCACCCAAGCACTAGAAGCTGCTATAGCAGGGCCCCTGGAAGCATGGTTACTGCTACAGAGGGTAGTAGACTTTGGTGAAAATCACATGGAGCTACTTCTGCAAAATCGCAGGATGCTAGAGCTAGGGGTCATGTAGGCTTCCATCAAAATTTCAAAGGAAGGCCTGAAGGCCAAGCAAAGTGCTTCAGGGTTGGAGTCCCTGTGGGCAGCTCCTGAAAGGGCAGTGCACGGAGATATGAGGAGAAGCCAAAGCTGTGGTGGAGACCGAGATTAAGAAATCCACACAGGGTTTGGGGATTTAGCTCAGTGACAGAGCTCTCGCCTAGCACGTGCAAGGCCCTGAGTTTGGTCCTCAGCCCTGAAGAAGAAAAAAAAAAAAAAGAAAGAAAGAAAGAAAGAAATCCACACAATGTGGGATGTATGTGGGATGTCCATGAAGGAAAACTTCAGGCTTCAGGAATTGAGCAGAGATAAGCCAACAAAGAGGCCATGTGGGCTGCAATCAGCAAAGCAAGAGGGGCAAAGCTACAGAAATACTTTGGAGAGACTATCAGGATGCCATGTGCTCCAAATGCTGGACATTGAGCTATAGGACTTGTTCCATTCAACTGGATTTCAGTCTTGCTTTGGTTCCACCTTTTCTTTCTATGCCCCTATTTTTCTGCATGAAAATGTTTACTCTGTACCTTTATATTTTTTAACTTGCTTTTAATTTTTATAGGCGCTCACAGTGCAAGTTTGCTTTGACTCTCGGAGAAGATTCTGCATTTGAACTTCTGCGCAGCCTTGGAACTGTTGAGACTATAGGAATTCTTAGAAAGAAACTAAATGTATTTTGCAGTGTGAGATGAACTTGAGTTTTTGTGGGCCAGAGGTAGAATGTTATGGCTTAGATGCAAGATGTCCCACAAAAGCTCAAGTGTGAGGCCTTGTAAGAAAGCTGAGTTGAAATGATTGGCTTATGAAAGCCTTAACCCAATCAGTGAGTTAATCTCCCAGTAAAAACTAACTGAATGGTAACTGAAGACAGGTAGGTGTGGCTGGAGGAAGTAAGTCCCTGGGGGTGGTGCCTTTGGGGTATACATTTGGTCGTCTGAGCTTAATCTCTGTGCTTCCCCATCATCGTCCCTTAAGACTCATCCCTCCACCACAGCCTTCCACCTTGAGGTTCTGTCTACTTCAATCACCAGAGAGCATGTTGTCTCTGGACTGAGAATTCGTTAACAGTGGGCCCCCAAATAAATTTTTCCTTCTCTAAAATTTTTCTTGTTGGGTCTTTTTGGTCACAGTCATGAAAAAGCTGACTACACCAGTCAGGATTCCTTCAAAGAATTTATAGTCATCTTCTAAACATATTTGTTCTATAAATATGGAAAGAACAACTGACTGAATGACTGAAAACCATAGAAAGATGTGAAAAATAGTACATTGAATCCTGGGTATTTCAAATTCTTCTCAAAAACATTTGAGTATATAAAGAAATAAAACAGCTTCATTTTTGCAGCTTAATGGTTTTTCCTTTTTTAATTACAAGTTTACAACTTGTAATTCCCCATAAATATTCCTGTCTATTAAGACTTTAAGCTCCTTTGCAGCTTGGACGGTGTCATAGATTAGTCAGTATTCATGGAGTTCTAAGCACAATGATTAGCACAGAGCAGGTGCTTAATAAATTCATTCAAACAGAATTAAATTGCAATGATTATAAATTTACTTTTAAAAGTGACATGTTAAATATCTTTACACATAAAGAATATTTTGCATAAAATATGTACTCAAATAATATTGCTATTGTGATTATCAATGTCTCATGTAGAAAAAGCAAGTTAAGTATGATTTGGAAATTTAAAAACATGTTTTAAATGCATTGATTGTACTATTTAAATTTTTCTGTTAATTTTTTTAAATAAAGCGTAAAAAATTATACAGAAATAGTAATGGAGAAAATTTTAAGAAATTCAAAATGGCTTTTGTTGGGCAATCTTCAAATGTCAGGTAAAAATCTGTCTTAATTTAATAGGAAGTTGGGGGCTTTTATTTTTTTAAAAAAGAACTTTTAAATAAGATTTATAAGCATGCACTTAGAGTCAAGAGAACCAAGAAAAGTTCACTTGACACTAACATTTCATCTAAATACCATAAGAACATTAGCTGACTTCACAGAATTCCTAAGGCAGTTTACTTGTTAGGAACACAGATCTAGAACCAGCAAACGTATATGCTAGCCAGATAACCTTAGGGAGTCACTGAATCTCCATACTTCTTCAGAACCATCTCTAAAATGGGGTTAATAATAAAATAATAAAATCTGCCTTATAGAATTACTATGAAAATTAACTAAATGTTAGTAAATTTTTAATAATATCAACATAGGGACATAATATCTGAAGACTATTTTTATATCAAATAGAGGATTAAATTCAAAGGAAATAAGGATTTTTGTGTAGGAGATTCACTGTTACTTTTCTCCCACATGTTCATTTCTCACTTCCTGTCCCCTAAAAATCTGTCTTATCTCAGAACAAGAAAAACTTGAGAGTGTAAAAATTGGAATTAAAGGTTTTACTTCCTGAAATTCCAACCAAAAGTTATTCACAAATGTCCATAAAGAGGAAAGTGATGGGAAAGCAAAACACAACCAAAGTCAAAATGAAAGAGCTCTCTAGCGGAGGCACAAAAAGTAATCCATGCAAGTCCCCCTCAGAACCATCCTTGCAAGGACTGTCAGGGCCAGCATCCTTGCGCAGAGAAACCATCTGGAAGTACTCACCTCACAACCCAGTCCTGAGACCAGATGGAACAGCATGAAACTTCATTTCCAAGTGGAAATGATTTTGTGAGTCAGACAATAGAACCTTCCGAAGAAGCTCAGCATCTTAACAGGATTACATAGAAGAAAGTCTCTGACCTTGAGGTCAAAGAAAGTCCCGGAACAAACTGCTGCCCACTGCACCTACTGCACATGCGTCCACAGTTGCAGAGCACACCAGAAAAGCCACGGGGATGACAGCTCCATCTTAAAAGAGAATATACCTGGGAAATGGGGAGCACATATTTAAAACGAATCAACCCAGTATCTCACACCACACTTGAAAGTTAGAGATGAAGGGATTCTTTCTTTAAGAAAATACCTGACCAGTATGCATCATATGGTTCCCAGCATACCCATGAAGCATGGATAAAGGAAAAAACACTGTTGTGGCAATTATGTTCTAGATGAGAGAATAATAATTCCAAGGCAAATAAGCAAACAAACATACATCATATCACATAGTTATTTATACAGTCTATAGGTCAAGATGAGATAGAACATGAGAATCATCAGCATTTACTCAGTTGTTCTATTAATTACTTTTGTATTTGTCATTGTGAACAGAAGAACTGACAAGAGCAACTGACAGAAAACGAAGAGATAAGCAGCTAGGACTTAACAACCAGGAGGCAAAGAAAGATCTAACTTACCAGGAACAAAATAAAAACCCTACAGGCACGCTATAAGTGACCAACTTCCTGCAGTCACACTGTACCTGCCTACATTTACCACCCAGCTAACCCATATCAGTGGATTAATCAAATGATTAGATTATAGCTCTCATAATCTAATCTTTTAGTATCTGAACATTATTCCATTGTCTCATACATTTACTTTTCAGAGATATCTCAAATCTAAACCATAACATCTGCCCCTGGCCCCCAAAAGCTCATACTCATCTCACAATGCAAAATTCACTTAATTCACTTCCAGGAGTCCCCATAGTCTCAACAGACTCGCCATTGCTCCAAAGTCCAAGTCCAATATCTCATCTGAAACTCAAGGCAAACTCTTGGATATTTTACCCTGTAAAGATCAAAAGTAAGTTACATCTGTCCAAAATATGATGGCATAGAGAAAAATATTTTCATTCCACAAGAGAGAAATGGGGGTGTGGAAAGGAAGGATGGGACCAAAGCAAGGCCAAAATTCATCTACGCAAACAAGTTCTGTAGTTCCACATTGAGCATTTGGGGTACATGACCTTATGATGTTCTCCAAAGAACTTGTGTAGCTCTGCTCCTATGACCTTGCTGGTTACAGCCCACATGACCTTTCATGGTTTGTCTCTGCTTGATTTATGACATTTTCTTCAGAAGATATTCCATGTTATTGGCACTCTTTTTTTTTTTAAGAGAGAAGGACAGAGAGAGAGAGAGAGAGAGAGAGAATCAATTTTATTTAGTTTTTCATGCAGCTTTCATTGCTCCAGCACTTAGTTGAATATGTGAGTCTGGGGTTTGAACCTGTGTCCCTCACGCATGCCAGGCAAGTGTGCAACTGCTGAGCCACTGCTCCAGCCCTATTGGTATCTCAGTCTCAGGGATCTCTGCTACAGCTTCAGCTTTCTTCTCTCATTTTCACACACTTCTTTTTAAGGAGCTGCCTGCAGGGATTCCAACTCTGCTATCCCACCTCGCCTCCAAGGCCTTCTTTTGAAATCTCAGTGAGAATCTCCATGATCCCCAACAATTCCAGGATCCTTCATTCCTGCAGAGCCAGAACCACATAGATAACACCAAGGTCTGCTACCATCTCCAACAGTAGCCAAGTCTCCCTTGGACCATGGAAGCACAGTCTCTGAGTGTGTGTGTGTGTCTAAGCACACTTCACTAACTTCCAAGATACCCCTTTGCAAGAAGGATACCCCATCTTCTCTTCTCAAAGGAATTGTTACTTTTACACCCATGAGCCTGAGATAGGTGTGGCCTTGCTAATTCCTGTTAGGCCCTCAAGCAATTCTTCCTACTGTGTTTGGATAAAGTACTTAGCATCTCTGTAGTGGCTATAATTTCTTCAACATCCCCAACCTCCATGGTCCCAGTTTTAAAAACACTTTCCTGGCAAAATTGCAAGTTTTTCGCATCTTTCCACTCTGCTTTCTGCTCTCCTGATTATCACAGTAAACTTGGCTAAAAGCTACCAGCAAAATCCATGACACTTCCCAAATGCTGTATCTCCTTGAATTTTCCTCTGCAAGATTAATTTGTTCATCAGCTTTAAATTAAACCTCCCAGAAAGTCTCAGGACATAGCAAATATAGACAACTTCTTTTCCAGAATGTAAAATGAATAGCCTTTAGTACAATTTTCAAGAGTCCTCCTTCTCTGAAATCTCATGAGCCCAGTCTTTACTGTCCACAGTTCTACTGGTATTCTGGTCTTTTTCAGTTCCCAAAAGAACCACCCATTATGTTTCACTTAACAACATTCTAAAGCTTTTCCAGCTTTCATCTCTGAACTTTTCCAAATTATTCCCACAAATCTGCTCCAAACGTTTCTGAACCGCATGGTCAGGTTACTGATAGCAATGATCCCACTCCTGGTTCCAATTTCTGCTTTAGTTAGCTCTTCATTGCTGTGACCAAAAAGACCTGACACGAAAAACTTAAAGATGGAAAGGTTTATTTGGGATCACAGTTTCAGAGGTTCAGTTCATGATCAGCTGACTACAGAGCTCTGGGTCTGAGTGAGGCAGAAAACCATGGTAGAAGAGTGAGGCAGAGGGATCATCTCAGGACATGGAACAAAGAAGCAGAGAGAGCATGAGTGTAAGGATTCAGAGATAATATAATCTCAAAAGGCAGAACCCAAGTGTCCTATCAGCTAGATACTACCTGCGTACATTTACCACAGTTAATCCACATTAGCATATTAATCCATTGATTAGGTTACAGCTATCATGATCTAATTATTTAACCTCTGAACATTCTTTTATTGCCTCACATGTGCGCTATTGGAGGCACCTCCTGTCTAAGCCATAACATTAGGTCTCAGTTTTTAGAGCTGCAAACACCTAGTATATTAATACAGATACAGCAAAGGAAGGATTTCATGGAAAGGAATGTCTCAAAGCCAAGAAAGATGCTTTAGGAGGGATCCTGCCTTCAGGTCTGAACCAAGGTATCATCCCAGACACATGCAGTTTTCAATTCATGTTATTAGATGAATTTGCTTCATAAACCCAAACCAAATCAGAAGTTACCTTCATATATCCTGCCTAATAAACTTTCAAAAGACATGAATATGTTGAATGGGGAGTGGTTCTTGCTGTGTTGCCCAGGCTGATCTCAAAACTCTGACCTCAACAAAATGATCCTCCCATCTTAGCCTCTGAGTATATGGGGGTACATCCTACCAGGAAAATACACTTTTAATGAACTTCAAGCTATAAAATATTTTAGGTATCCCAAAATGATGGACAAGAAAAACTAATAAAATTTAGACTTCTTTAGTTTAGAAACATTTACCCTTTTACTCTATATACCTGCTATCTATTTCAGTCATATATTCACAGAATTTTGTATCTTGGGTTTTAACAATAAGAAGTTGAATTGAGGAAGGAGAAAGATGGTAAATCATAGAGATGTGGTATCTGGTCACTCTCTGACTTGAAATAAATAAGTGCTGGGAAAGCTGACTTCCTGAAAGGTACATGTGTTAGAAAGGATTCACTGGAACACAGCGCTGGTCAGTGGGAGATTCTCAGTGATTCAGAGATTTGGGTGTATCTAGTGGAAAAGAGGAACTGATTCAGATCCAACTGTTCACCACCACAACTACCTTTGCTCCCCAATTAATATGAGAGCAGGGGAGATGCTAATCAATACGGTGTGACCGGTTCTGCCACACAGAGACTGAGTGCATACGGAAATGTGGCATTGGGCTGAATTCAGGACAATTCCTCAGCATCTCTGTTGTGGAGGGGAGAGTGGATCCCCTCACCCATACATAAGGTAGTCAGGCAGTAACCATTTAGACCAAAGAAGCAAGCAAGAAGGAGCCAGGTCACCAAAGCAGATCTTGCCACAAACCTGCTAAGACCCAACTGCCTGTCACAGATGAGTGTAAATAGGAGTTCTGCTTTGGCTTAAACTGGAACAACTCCATGGCTTCTCTGCTGTGGAGGGGAGAGTGGGTTTCCCCATCTGCCCATAAGGATGTCAGGTAGTAGCCATTTGGACCAAAGAGACAGGTGAGGAGTCAGAACTCCAAAACAGATTTCTCCACAGTCCTACCAGGACCTTGCCAATATTCAGAGGTTGAACCTGGAAGAACAGGTCTGGGACTAGCCTGACATCAGCCAGCCCAGAGGGATTCAGTTTAGAGGAGCATGGGGGATCCAACCTATGTCCAGTCTCCCTCCCTTAGTCAGAGGGCCCATGTCTAAGGTTGGTCCAGAACGTGCAGGGGAGCACAGGATCTGGGTCCAGGAGGTCTGGAGGAATTGCATATACATCCAGCAAAGGGAGTGCTGCTGTGCACTCACCCCCCTACACCTGGAAAAATGGAAGCCCTCTGGAGTTACAGTTCCCGCAGTGGAGACCAGCATGGGACAACCCCTTAGAGCAAGAATTGACCTGAGTATTTCATGACAGTAGCAGCCCACAAAACCCCAGGTGACTGAGCTCTAGATCCATGTCCTGGCACCATGCCCTCCACCCTTAGAATCCTGTAAAACTTCCACTTTGTGGTCACAATACTTCTCACTGTGGGTTTCTACTAACAAACCTCAATCAAACACTGATCATCTGTCCCCAACATGTAACAACATAACTTCAGGGATTATAATTCAATTTTTTAACTTTTTCTTTTCTTTAAGAATTTTTTCCTCTCTCTCTCTCTCTCTCTCTCTATATATATATATATATATATATATATATATATATATTTAATTTTTTCCTTTTTACTTCTCATCAAATTTTTTCTTTTTCATTTTGTCTTTCTATTAATTGTAGAAATTTTTCCTTGCAGAAGGTAGTTGCTAAGCATACTATTCCTCTGATAGACTAATTATCATTGTGCTAGTTATAAAAGGAACAAAGTAATTAGTGTAACATGGTGTATTACATCCATTTGATGTTCATTTTGATTGTTTCCTTATCTTGGGAGGCACTGGATATCATAATGGTCAAAAATAGTTCACAAGCTAGGGAACCTGCTATTGAACTCAACTATCCTGACAGAGCCCCAACCCATCAACAAGAACCTACAGGGGAACAACCAGAGAGGAGCCTCTGGTCCCACTCCCCAGCACCAAGCCATCCTTCATTTGCTGTGAAAAACAACAGCAAATAATTCAATCATACACAAAGGCTCACACACAAAATAAGGTGAAAAAATTTACTTCAAGGATTGACAAAAAATTCTCTAAACATGAGGAATCAGGCTAGGAAATCTTCATCTCAAACCCAAAATTCCTTAACCATGGAGTTCATGGATAGGGAGTGGGATGAAAACCTAGGAAAAACTTTCAATGATCTAATTACTAAAACACTCAGACCTAAAAGAGGCTTTAAAGAAAGAAATAAGAAGGCAAACAGAGGAGATGAAAATCTTTCTTTAACAAAGAAGTGGATACACTGACTAGAGAAGTTTTAGACATGAAATCCTCAGTCAACCAAATCAAAGCCTGAATGGAAGAATTTAATAACAGATTAATTTCTACAGAAAATAGAACCTCAGCCCTGGAAGAAAGAATTTCCAACAATGAGGACAGGCTGAGTAAGCTTGAATGCACAGATGACAGAAAAGAAAAAAAATTTAAAAGCATGATCAAAACTTTTAAGAAGTCTGGGATGAAATCAGTAGAAATAATTTGAGAGTAATTGAAAAGAATAAAACATCAAAATTCAAACAAATGGCATAAAGAACATTTTAAGCAAAATAGTTAAAGAAAATTTCTCCCATATCAGAAATGAGTCAGACATCTTCATCTGGGAAGTGAATAGGAGATACAATAGACCTAATCAAATGAGAAATTCATGAAGACATACCATATTCAAAATGCATAACAAAGAAATCAAGCCTATATTATTATGAATGTTTTCACTCATTTGTGGAGGCTGGAACTAAACCCTGTGTGAAACATAGTCAGTCTCATGTATTAGACCCAACAAATGCATAGCAACACATAATCTAGGGCAATCATAGATATGTATTGGGAAGGACAGAGGAGGGGCTAGTGGGGGAGGGGACAGAGGGGGATCTAGGGGGTAAATCTGATTTAAGAATGTACACATATCATATTGTTACTTTATATTCATTTTTGATTGTACAGTAACTAAATTTCTTTCTTTCTTTTTTTAAAGAGAGGACAGTGAGAGAGAGAGAGAGAGAGAGAATCAATTTTTATTGAGTTTTTCACATGGCTTAAGTTGCTTTGACACTTAGTTGCGTACATGGGTTGCTGGGGTTTGAACCCATGTACTTGTGCATGCCAGGCAAGCACTGTAACCACCGAGCTACCGCTCCAGTCCCAACTAAATTTCTTAATAAAAAAGAAGAAGAAGAAGAGGATGAAGGCCAGGCAATTTAAGAGTCAAATGGTCCAAGGCCAAAGACCGGGAAAAACAAAAATCTGCAAGAGAGAAATACCAAGTCACATTCACAGGCAAACCAAGAAGGATCACATCTAATTTCTCAGTTCAGACAATGAAAGTGAGAAGAGTCTGGAATGATATTCCAATCCTTGAAAGAACACAGCTTCACCAAAGATTACTATTCCCAGCAAAACTCAGCTTCAAATTCAATGGGGAAATAAAAATATTCCATGATAAGAACAAACTTCCAACATTCATGAACAGAAAACCAGCACTACAAAGAATACTCAAAGAAAAACTCCAAATGAGGAACAAGCAAAAAATTCCCCAAACTCAATGAAAGTACACTCTACTAAAAGATCACCAAGTCAGCACAAAACACACCAAAAATTTCATGATGGCAGTGACCACAACCCATTATCTATTCTAACACTGAATGTGAATGGTCTCAATGCCCCAATCAAAAGACACAGATTAACAGACTGGAACAAAAATCAAAATCCAAAAATATGCTGCTTATCAGAAACACATGTCACAGCCAGAGATAGCCGTAGATTGAAGGTAAAAGGACAGAATTTTTTTTTTTTTTTAGCAAGCTTATGGCTCAAGGAAGCAAGTCAGTATTGTGAGACTTATATCCAACAAAGTAGATTTCAATCAAAAATTAGTCAAAAGAGACAAAGAAGACCATTACATCTTAATAAAGGGAACTCTACATCAAGAAGACATAACCATAGCAACATCAATATCCCAAATACATGGAAAAAATACTGTATGACTTAATATCACTTACAGATCCCAACACATTAATATTGGGGGAGTTTATTTAATACACCACTATCACCAATGGATAGATCATCAAAGCAAAAAAATCAACAAAGATATCTCCAGCCTAAACAACTCTATGATTCAAGTGGACTTAACAGACATGTATAAATGTTCCACCCCAAATTGGCTGAGTATACCTTTTCTCAGCAGTGCATGGATACTTCTCCAAAATAGATCATACGCTAGTCCACAAAGGAAATCCTACCAAATACAAAAAGTTTATTTAATCCCATGTATCCTATCAGATCATAATGGCATGAGTCCAACAATTAACTGCAAGAAAAATAACAGAAAGCACATAAATACATGGAGATTAAATACTAACCTCTTGAACAGAGAATGGATCAAGGAGGATATGAGTGCAGAAATCAAGAAATTCTTGGAAATGAATGAGAATGAAGACACAATGTACCAAAATCTCTGGGAAAATATGAAAGCATTCTTACTAGGAAAATTTATAGCACTGAGTGCCTTCATCAAAAATCTTAAGAACTCACAAATAATAAGCTTCTACTCCACCTTCAAATCCCTACAAAAAGAAGAGCAACTCAATCCCAAATCCAGAAGAAGACAGGAAATAAGCAAGATAAGAGCTAAAATCAATAAAATAGAAAATAAAAAAATTTCAAAAAATCAATAAAACAAAGAGTTGGTTTTTTAAAAAAATAAATAAAATTGACAGATCCTTAGCCAAATTCACCAAATGAAAGATGAAAATGAAGCAAATTAACAACATCAGAAAGGAAAATGGAAAGATCAGCACTGACCCATCTGAAATGCAGAGAATTATCAGAATCTATTTTGAAAAACTATACTCCTCCAAGTTGGAGAACCTGGAAGACGTGAATAAATTTCTAGCCATATATAACAGTCCCAAAATGACACAGAAGGGTATTGAAAACCTCAACAGTCCAAGATCAGTTTGTGAAATTGTAACATCAGTTAAGAGTCTTCTGAAAAAGAAAAGCCCAGGACCTGATGGATTCTCAGCAGAATTCTACCAGATTTTACAGAATAAAATTCTTAAAGAATAAAATAATTGGGAATTCTACCTTACCGTATTAAGCTATTTCATGAAATTGAAAGGAATGGAACCCTCCCAACCACTATTATGAGGCAACCATAACCCCGATACCAAAACCCAACAAAGACACATCAGGAAAAGAAAACTAAGACGAATATCCCTGATGAACACAGATGCAAAAATCCGAAATAAAAGTCTAAGAAACCATATTCAACAACACATCAAAAAGATAACAAATCGTGATCAATTAAGCGTCATTCCAGGGATACAAGGCTGGTTCAATATTTGCAAATTAATAAATATGATACTTCACTTAAACAGAATTAAAGAAAAAAAAATACGATCATCTCAATTGATGTAGAAGAGGCCTTTGATAAAAATCCAGCACCCTTTTATGCTCAAAACTCTAGAGAAGGAGAAGATAGGGATCAAAGGAACTTACCTCAACTTTATAAGGGCCACTTATGATAAGCCCTCAGCCAACATTATACTAAAAGGAGAAAAACTCAAAGCATTCCCACTAAACTTGGGAACAAGACAAGGTTGCCCATTTTCACCACTTTTATTCAATATAGTCCTCAAACTCCTAGCCAGAGCAATTAGACAAGAAAAGGAAATGAAAGGGATATGAATAGGAAAGGAGATGTTAAACTATTTTTATTTGCTGACGATATGATCTCATATCTAGAAGACCCAAAAAGCTCCATCAGAATACTTCTAAAGCACATAAATGGATTTAGGAAAGTGGCAGGATACAAGATCAACACCCAAAAATCAATAACTTTTTAAACTCCAATAGTAATTTAGTCAAACAGGAAATCAGGAAGTCCATCCCGTTTCTCAATAACCTCAAAAAGAGTTAAATACTTGGGAATTAATCTAACAAAGGATGTAAAAAAAAAAATATCTACATTGAAAACTACAGAACACTGAAGAAAGAAATTGAAAAAGACTAGAGAAGATGGAAAGACATTACATGTTCTTGGCTAGGCAGGATCAATATAATTAAAATGGCCATTCTGCTGAAAGTTCTGGACAGACTCAACACAATCCCCATCAAGATAACAATGTCATTCTTCACAAATATTGAAAAATAAATTCTCAAATTCATTTGGAAAAATAAGAAACCCATAATAGCCAAAACATTATTATGGGAAAAAAAGAAAGAAACAAACAAACAAAGCAGGAGGTATCACAATACCTGATCTAAAATCATACTATAGAGCTGTGGAAACCAAAAAAGCATGGTACTGATATCAAATAAACAGGAAACCTAACGGAATAGAATAGAAGACACTGAGACAAGCCCACAAATCTTTAACCGTCCGATATTTGACAAAGGGGGCAAATACATATATTAGAGGAAAAACAGTCTGTTCAACAAATGGTGTTGGACAAACTGGACAGCCATATGCAGAAACTTGAAATGAGATCCTTATCTCTCACACTGCAAAAATTCAAATTAAAATAGAACAAAGATTTGGGAATTAAATACATTACAAAAACTCTTTGAAGAAAAAACAGGATCAACACTCCACCATGTTGGTGTAGGTACTGACTTCCATAACAAGACCCTCATAATGAAAGAATTAAAGCCAAGAATCAGTATGTGGGATGCCATAAAACTGAGACATTTCTGCACAGCTAAGGAATTAGTCAAGAGCATCAAGAGAGAACCTACAGAATGGGGAAAAATCATGATCTGCTACACCTCCAACAGGGGGATAATATCCAGAATACACAAATAACTCAAAAAATTAAATACCAAAACCATAAACAATCCAATCAATAAATGGGCTATGGAACTAAACAGAAATTTCTCAACAGAGGAAATTCAAAACAGCCAATAAATAAGAGAAAGTGTTCTTCATCATTAACAATCAGAGGAATGCAAGTCAAAACAACATTAAGATTTTGCCTCACTCCAATCAGAATAGCAAAGATGAAGTATACAAACAATAACAGATGTTGGAAGGGTTGTGGGGAGAAAGGAACACTAACACACTGTTGGTGGAACTGCAGACTGGTAGAGCCATTCTGGAAAGCAGTATGGAGACTCCTCAAAAAGTTAGGGGTAAAATCACTATGCAACTCAACTATCCCACTCCTGGGTCTTTTCCCAGAAGAGTTAGAATCAGCACATTACAAAGACACAGCTACATCAATGTTTATAGTAGCTCAATTTACAGTAGCTAAGTTATGAAATCAACCCAGATGCCCCTCACTGGATGAATGGATCCAAACACTCTGTGTGTGTGTGTGTGTGTGTGTGTGTGTGTGTATAATATAATGGAGTTATACTCAGCTATTAGAAAGTAAAATATCATGGCTTTTGCAGGTAAAAGGATAGAAATGTAAAAAAATTATGCTGAGCAGAATAAGCCAAACAGAATTAAGGGTCAAATGTTTTCTCTCATTTGCATAAGCTAAAGTAAAACCAAAGATAAGGTAAACGTTAGACAAGTTTATTTACTAGACACACCAAATTTGAAGTATCACATAATCTGAGGGAACTATAGCTCTTCAGGGGATTAGAGAGGGGGAGGGACGGTGAAGAGGGAGGGAAAGGGAGAGTTATTAATTCTGCGTGGTACACTAGACTCCCTTGAGAAGCCAAATAGTATTCATGTAGGCATTAAAATGCAGGCATTGAAAATCTTAAAAATTCAAACATTAATATACATGTATACAGACATTTATATACATAATGGGAGAATTGCATTGGAGAAAAGAGAGCAGGGCATGGGCAAGAGAGGGGAGATACTGATAAGCATCAGGCTCAAGTTACATAATCATTACATATGTCTATATGAATGTGTATCAACGAATCCCTTCAATGTGTAAGAGCACGCTGAACTAATAGAAACAAAATAGAACTAAAACTGAGATTCCCAATCCAGGGAGTCAGATGCCAGAAGCACTACTAAAAAACAACCTCAGTACATAGGAAAGATGACATCTTAAGGAACCTACTTCCTAAAAATGTAAATAAAAATTGGCCTCAATCAGTCAATTCCTTGAAGAGTTTTGCCCTGAAGAGTAGGTATGTGACAGAAAAATGAAATACAGGTGTGCATATTTAATAATTAGCTATAAACACTCCCTATACCCTAACTGAAACAATACTGCATTGCTATGGTTTGGATGAAAGATGTTCCCCAAAAGCTCATGTGAAACAATCCAGGAAGGCTGAGGTGAAATGATTGGGTTATGAGAGCCTTAATTCGGTGATTTAATCATGGCACAGGAATTAACTCTAGCTGTAGGCTGGTAGGGTGTGGCTGGAGGAGGTGGATTGTTGGGGGGCATGCCTTTGGGGCATATATTTTGTATCTGGTGTGGAGTTTCTCTCTCTGCTGCCTGGAACCATACTTTCAGTCATGATGCTCAACCTCAGCTGAGCCCTGAGGAATGGAGCTGGCCATATGTGGACTAAGACCTCAGAAACCATGAGTTCCTAAGTAAGCTTTTCCTCCTAAAATTGTTCTTGTCAGGTTCATTAGTTGCAACAGTGAAAAAGCTCACAAAAACATTCATAGACATAAGACCTTACTGAGCTAAGAAGGAAATGCCTTAGTCTCAAAAGGTGTTATAAATAATGATGCTAAGGGGTCCTGCAGCAGAATCAAAGACATCTTAAGGTGCAACTGGCTCAACGGTAGTCTCTGGATCAGCAGCCAAGTCAAAGTAGGTCAAGTGCTGCTGGGGTTGGCCTTGTGCCCCCATTGTTGGAGTTGTCAGTATGCCCAGCACACACCTGGTAAAGGAACACTATGTCACTAACAGGAAGGTCTAAATCCAAGAAGAGAGAAACAGGACATCCATGATGCACAAACTCCCTTTGCCCTGCAACTTCAAAAGAGAAGGCCTGTAAATGGAAACTGAACAAGTACATGCAGGAAGCTAAGTCGATTGGAAATAAACTGTAAAATCTCTTGCTGTATCTTGACCATCTGTGACAGAAGAAACCTGTGTAGGCAATGTGTTCTTAACAACGAAACCAGTCTGCCCCAGGGAGACATCTCAGGGAAAAGTTCCATTTGAACTCATATGTTCTGTCCTATTTAAAAGATATTCCCAGCAAATCCCTTTACATTTTTTTTCATGTAAATAATAAAACCCAGGGGAATTATCTATCTTTCTCTTTCTAAGCAAAGGCTATTTGTAACTGCTATGCCCGGTTCCTTTGGATAGATGTTATATAGATCTTATTTTGCACAGTATAGGAAACAGAGCAATTTCACATACATCAGAATACTTAGCCTTTCTGGTTACTCCATGTCTTATTTCTAGTCCCAATTTTGAAATAAAGAAACTGAGGTCCAAGGTCATTTAACTTGAACCAGAACTCAGATGGGTATCAAACCTTCCTCTTGCTAAAGATCACCTAGATTCATGGATAACCCCAACCATGCCAATTGAAAATTATAATAATTTAAAGTCTCAAATCATATTTTTGACACTATAGGAAAATCAGCTGATTAACTATTTTCTTTGACACAAGCTCCCAGACAGTACAGGAGCTTCAGAGAAGCAAGTCATGAAAGAGCAAGAAGAGAAAGATTAGAAATAAAACTTGACAAATCTACAAAGAAACAGAGCAGGAAAAAGAGACAAATTGGAAGCTAAGAAAAGCTAGGACAAACCTCTTGAACATGAATTTGATTTGGCGTGGGGCCTCTGACCCTTTCAGATTCAATCTCTTCTGGTTCTCTTTGTATTTTTCCATTGAACTGCCTGTTTACCACTCCCCAGTCCCAATGAGTCCCTGGTGCTTGATCTTAGTGATTTACCTAAAATTGGCAATAAAAGGTGTTTATGTGCCATAACGTCAGTATATAAGGAACAGTGGATTACTAGAATTACTAAAGAAGAGAGCCCTGATTTCTAGAGCAGGTAAGCGGGAACACCTGTGAGAGTTGCTGTTTGCAACCTTCCAGATCAACGCACTACAGTTTGGGGAGGGATGAGGGGGAAAGAGCAGTTGCCATGAGCTTCTGGAGAAAAATAGTACCTACTTTGAATTTTCAGTGAAAATCCAGGAGTGATTTCTAGTGCAATAAAACAACTCAAAATTGGAATAATCCTACAAAAACTTAAAGTTGAATCCATGAAATGGAATAAAGCATATTGCATTTATTTCCCCAGAGAGAGTGAATGAATACACAACTGGACCTTCACAGTATAAATTTTCATCATACCTTTGAAATGGCAACAAAACTCCTTGTGAACCTCAGAGGAACATCCGGCACAGAGAGGTGAGAGCGCTGCCAGGATTCACTGTGGAGTTCCACCTGAGGTCATCCTGAGTTTTAAAGAATGAATTCATGCTCACAGAAAAACTTGAAAAACTCAGCCCTGGGTAATGAAACTATGAACTTTTAAAAAAGTAATCTATGTATGTCTAATACTATCATCAGTTAGTGTGTGAATGTTAATATTGATTAGATTTAAAATAGCAATGTAATGCTTCAGTCAACTCTAAAATTCAGCCAGGGCTGCATAATTTTATTAATTGTTTCAAAAATAGTTAGCTAGTGTAACAACAAGCCATGGCAATAAATTAACGTAAATGTTCACAGAAACATAAAAGAATTCTGTTCTCAAAAGCCAAGGTTCCTAATATTTTTGGAAACTTTTCATTAGGAGATAATTTGAAGCAGTTAGGATGCTCTTTCTTACTCAACTCTCTCCCAGCCCAGCTTCTTCCACTCAGCTCAAGTCCTACCTATGCTGCTGCTGCTTCCCCCAAATGACCTTGTAAAATCCTCTTTCCTGCACTCAGCTAGTTGTGTGAATTTTCTTTTTTTTATTTTTTTAACAATATATATGTTTTTCATTGCTTAGGGTACTCCCAGTCTCCAAGGGGCAGAACCATTTTTTCCAAAAGGCCTAGGAAAATAATTTATATGTGGTTCAGTGTTTGAAAATGTGCTAATAGATCAAATCAGGTTTTTTTTTCACCCACAAGAAAATGAAATAAATATTAGAGAAACTAGATGGTTTTGGATTTAAGTCAAAATATTGCTAAGTTAACACAGTGCTTTTTATACAAAGCCTGCATGTCAGAATGACATTCTGATCTGTGATCCATAGTCAGATGTTTGGAGCAGGCAAACTATGATTCCTTTTGCAATTCTTGCTCACTTTTCCCCTAAATCATATTTTTAACTTAGTATGATAATTATTGAGATTGACATGATTTTTAAAGGTTTTTTTTTTTAAGAGAGAGGGACAGTGAGAAAGAGAGAGAGAAAGAGATAAACAATTTTTAATTTAGTTTTTCGTGTGACTTTTGTTGCACCAAGACATTGTTATGCACGTGGGAGTTGGGTACTTGCACATGCTGGGCAAGCGTCCTAACCTCTGAGCCACTGCTCCAGCCCCAACATGATTTTTAATGAATTCAAAGCTTCAGATGTGTTAGGATCACAGTCCATGCGCTTCTTGAACACTGAGACCCTACTTCCTAAGCAGAGGGCTGAGAGAAGGACTAGTATTTGCAGAGCACTCAGAGCATGTGGCACTCTTCCCCACACATCCTTTCCTCTGACCCTCATGGCATCCCTGAACAAGTAGAGCCGGAAGCATCATTGACAATAAACCGAGCAGGAAAATGCAAAGAGATCCAATGACTTGGCATATGTCACAGAGCCTATAAACAACAGAAGGAGGACCAAATCCCAATCGTAGATGCATCTTCCATTTTGTCTCTATAAGTTTCATTTTTAAATCAACCCTTAGGATTCCAAGTGAATGCATTCTAAGAATTCTGGGACGTCAGTGTTTTCATACTGAGGATGTTTTGATTTGATAATTTACAGTGATATTATCACTTATTGACAGCTCACTCAGTGCTTCTTAAGTCTTTTGTGCAGCTGTTTGACAACATTGCTTTATCGCTTTCCCTGAGCTGTCAAACATCCTGCAAACCTACTTCTTGCCATGCACATGCATGAATGGCTGACTAGATTCTGTGTACAAAAGAAGCTAAATGATGAAACACGGCATGCAAAAAAGGTCAAAGACAGCCAAACTAAATTACACCACATTGTTTGCACACTGTGGACTCTGTTAATTGTAATTGTTCAATATAAATGCACAGCATAAAGGTCAGCATGGATGGAAAGCATATTTGGCAGTCTGGAAAAACTGGTTTGCCTACATTCCTCAAAAATGATAGCTACATGAAAGTTGTCAATCAAGGGGTAAAGTTGACCTGCAAAAGGAAGACAAGGAGAAAAAGAAAGACATGAAGGAATCCATGAGGTTGAAATGCACATTAACTCCCCAAGTTCCAATTCTTTCTTAATGTCCTAGAACGAAAGCATAATGGCTATTGCTTCACTCCAGATATGCAGCATGCAATTTCTTCCTTGTATGATTCTCTAAAAGGTTCAGTAAATGCAGAACTCCTTCAGTGGGCTTTGGTTTTTAAATCTCCGAGTCTAGTTACAAACTGTTACAGGTTGAAGAACTATTTTTAAAATATATCATAAAAGTCCTACAGAAAACTAATTACCTCACTGTTCTAGCTAGTGATTACTGCTTGATGTTAACTAATAGCTTCTGCATATTGGGAGAAACATTTTTATTTTAAGATATCCACCAAGTCTTTGACTCTTCTTGGATTTTCCCTTGTTTCTTCCAATTAGTAGAATATGACTATATAATATACATAACATTTCCAAAAGCATTAACTGTATTTTAACCAACAGGCATTTACCACAATGCCAAAATATTTTTTCTTTGTTTTCTGACCTTTGAGTTATGCTTATGAGAGGCTAATTTATTATCAAAGCAGCAAGTCAATGCCTGGTACAACAGAAAATAAAATTAACATGACAATTTACTAGGACAATGAATCATAAAACTGCTCTGCCATGAAGATAAACCTAAGAGGGGTTGTAATAAATAAATTTGCAAATTATGTAAGATGCTTGTAACACCTAAAAACATGAATTTTGTTTCCCTTACAAGGCTGAGAAGATGAATGCAGATCTTCTCTGGCTCCTCGAGCAGCTAAACAGAGAACACTTTAGCAGATCCCCTGCCAGAAGAGGCGTCCCCTCACCACCCCCCTCGCCATTTGCCAGGTAAGCAAATGGCAGAACTGGCTGGCACTGTGAGGCCTGAGGCCATCCAGACTCTGAACTGTGGTAAGGATTCACCTGTACTTCTAAAGGCACTTTGGCCACATTCTTTCCCAGTGATTAGTAAACATGTTTCGCATAGATCATAAAAGACTTGAAGCCACGACCCACATTTGGTTTGTATGTCCTCTCAGCACCAAGCCCAATATCTGGCCCCCAATTTGTGATGAATGAGTATTTGTTGATCAACTGAAGTTCCACATGAAGAGCTTGACTCTCCTCTTCTAGAATATCACCAGGGTTCTTACCATTGCCAATGTGAAGCCAGGAGAAATCGGCTCTCTGCAAGCCGAGGAGACTGGTCTCCAGAGAAACCAAACCTGCATGCACCTTGACCTTGAACTTCTAGTCTCCAGAACTATGACAAAGTGAATTTGTTTTGTTTAACATCACCCAGTCTATAGTATTGTATTATATCAGCCCCACCAAACTAAAACAAATGCAAATAAATACAGGTTTCATTATAAAACAGTATTTTGAAATTCTAAAGTCTACCAGTGGTTTATTCCTAAGAGAGAAGGATGGTGTGAGAGAGAGAGAGACAATGCGAATCAATTTTTATTGAGTTTTTCTCATGGCTTCTGATGCTCTGTCACTTATTTGTGTACGTGGGTGCTGGGGTTTGAACCTGTGTACTTGCGCATGCCGGGCAAGTGCTATAACCACCAAGCCACTGCTCCAGCCCCTACCAGTGGTTTATAAGCTGAAATTTCTACTCTCTTTATTGACTATTTCTTGTGTTTGTTTAAATTTTGTATTATATTCACTTTATTTGCAGCAATTAATAATAGATTTAATTTTGCTATTCCAGGATGCTTCCAATTTTGTTTTCTTGATATAAAAAAAGTTGTGTGTTTTAGACATTCAGATCTGAAATTCCAAATCTGACCAAGAGTACTCAGCCCAAGACCCCACATGTTTCTAACAAATGTGTATAGGCTGCTTATTTAAGTATTCTACATTACAAAAAATTCAAATATCTTATGATTTTCAAATGCTTTTACATTAAAAATGGGTTTCAGATAAAAAAGAAGAAGGAGAAGGAGGAGGAGGAGGA
>PVKS010004133.1:0-96333 GCA_004027875.1 Aplodontia rufa
CTGCTCTCTGAGCAAATGATGCTTAAACAGAAGCCCTGAGGGATGAGGTGTGGGGAAGAAATAGCATTCCAGTGAAAGGGGAGGTCATCAGCAGGTCATCTGGAGCCACAAGGAGACCAGGCATCAGTATGTAGTGGACAGGATGAATTTGGAAAGAAAGATAGTGGTGAGGGCTTACAGAGCCTTACGAGATACCCATCTTTCTTATTTCACAATTCTAGAACAAAACAACACATCACAGTTCTTCCTTTGTATGTGGATAATTCCCAAGTACCTTCTCTTCTTAATAATAATAACAATAACTAATATTATATGAGTCACATCCTGTGTAGCTCAGAAAAGGCTTTCACCCCAGCTTTTACTATTGCTAGTATTTAATATTAACATAACAGCATATAAAGCAATGCTAGGAACTTTGGGTGGATTATCTCAGTTAATTCCCATCACATTTTTATAGCAAGACCCAATACACCCCACTTTACAGATGGGAAAAACAAAGCTGAAATGTGTTAGGGTCAACAGTTAAGGTTGAACAGCTCACAACTTAGACATAAGTGATGCTAGAATCCATGCTGTGGTCCAGGGCTTGGCAGACTGCAGCCTGACACTAGCCAGCCCTGCTTCTGTCAATAAAGTTTTCTGGAGTGCAACTGGGCCCATTCCTTCACAGATTGTCAAGGCTGCCTTTGCCATTGCCGTGGAAGAGTTGAATATTTGCAGCAGAGACCTGGTGGTCCACAAAGCTGGATGTTTACAGAACGAATGTGCTGACCCTGTTTTAGACAAAATAGAGTTTTTCATCAGAGATTCTTGGAATTCCCTCAGGATAAAATCCTCTGAAATCACAAGCATCTATGCTTGCCTGTGGATTTATCTTTTTTCCTCCTGAGGAATGGATCTCAGATTCTCCAAAGAATTAATGGCTTTTCAAATTTAAGAGCTTTGGGCTAGAGTAGTGGCTCAGAGGTGATGGTGCCTGCCTGGCATGCATAAGGATACAGGTTCAAACCCCAGCACCACATACACAACAAAGTGTCAGAGCAACTAAAGTCACATTAAGAACTAAATAAAATTGATTCTCTCTCTCGCTCTCTCTCACCGTTCTTCTCTCTTTAAAAAAAAAATTAAGAGCTCAATTGAACCGGAAGATATTTTACAATGATGATCTTCCACATTGGCTCATTGGCAGGGGCATCACCGAGGAACCTGATGGAGATGTAATTTCCTTGTAAATTAGAAGTCCTAGGGGTGGGTCTGAACAAGGTCCCCACATGGTTCTGATGTCTGCTTCAATTTGAGAACCTCTAGACTCACAAAGTCAAAACCCACAAAGCCAGAGTTGATGGCAAACACCCCAGAACTTTTTGGTTTAACCATAATGCATTTCACTTTCTGTAGAGGGGAAACTGGCTTATTTAAACAGATACTTGAAGTTGTCATCTTACTCATTGCCTACAACTGTCAACTGTGGCTTTTAAAACTGAACATCTAAGTTCATCCGAGATTCGAAATTAAAGGGCATTTCACATTTGGCTTCCTTGCCTTTCAACACTGGACTCTCATGTAAGCTGTTCAGACCGATCGATAGTGGCCAACTAGGGTAAACCCCTTTGCAGACGCCACACTGTGAAAAGCATACAAGAGACCACCATCTGGCCCGTTCTTTTTTAGTGGCACAAGTGACAAAATGGTCAAACATAAAAATTCACTGCCTCAGAACTAGAATTTTCCTCCAATAAATGAGCTATCATGCGTCTGACTAGCCCTGTCTGTCCCCAAAACACATTTCTGGTCCAGACCTGAGATGGCTCTCCCTCATAGCCCCCAGACCCTTCCTCACACTCTTCTGCAACCGTTCGTTCATTTCAGAGCATCACACGTTGGCTCTGGAATCATCGTCCCACGACAGGTGGAAGTGAGACTGCGGTTGCTGCTCTTGCTTTGAAGGTCGTGGTTTTAAATGAAAACACGGTGACTTGGGAGCGTCTCCACACTGACCGTTTCTACCCTTTTTTTTCACTGTCCGCATTTTCCATTGCTGTTATTTTCTTTCAGTTCCGAGGTCTGCCTGGTAAGATGCCTTTCTCCTGTGCACCGAGGCCCTTTGGAGGAAGCCTCGGGCTTGGTTTAGAGGATCTCATCCAGAGAGTTATGAGAGTTAATCAGCTGCCCAGTTCACCCATAACTCCAGAGCATTGTCTTCTAGCTCAGAGCCCCACGCAGAGTTTTTCATTGTTTACACCATTCCTGCAGCGATTCCAGAAGTTTCACATAAACCTATCCTACACCTGCATAATTTAATAATTATTATATCAATATTTAATTACCCTCCACCTGCATAATTTAAATCAATTTTTTTTTTTTTGCTTGCTTTCTCCATTTGGAGCTCAGGGTGTATGAAGCAGGTGTGCTGATGTCGAATGTGGCATTTTCTGGAAGATTCCCTCTGTAGCATTAACGAGAACTCACTGGCTGGAAGCAGAAAGGAAGCATTGTGTTGGTAATTACTGCAGGTAACCCGGGTCTGGGAAGAACCCTTCCGGTGGTTAAACGGGATTTGGTCTATATAGCCCATAACCAGCTGAACAAAGCAGAGTGCGCTAATTACTTTCATTTTTCTCTGGCTTCCTGTATTTTGTAATTACTTGCTCCTTCTGCTCTGTTTTCTTCAGAAACCCACTAAAATCAGTATTTCTGAAGAAATTCCACACTCACCAAAGTCCCTTTTATTTAAGGAATAATTACAATAGCAAATACTGCCAAGTGCTTTTCTAAGTGCTTGACACAGATGAACTCACGAGATCCTCAGAATAACTGCAGTCATTCAGACATCATCCCCATCTTACAGAAGAGAAAGCTAAGTTTAGAGGAGTCGGGTAACTTGCCCAAGGTTAGACAGCTAGTAAACAGCGGAACTAGGATTTGAACCTGAACCATCTGGGCATAGACTTCATGTTCTTAACCACCAGGCTGCTTAAAAAAAAAAAAAAAGACTCCTTTGTCCTCCTTAAAAATCTATTTTTTGGGAACCAGACACAGTGGCACTGTAATCCCAGTGGCTCAGGAAGCTGAGGGGAGAGATCGAAAGTTCAAAGCCAGCCTCAGCAACTTAGTGAGACCTTGTCTCAAAATAAAAATTAAAAAGGGTTGGGAGATGTGGCTCAGTTGAGCACCCCAGGTTCAATCCTGGATGCCAAAAGAAAAGAAATCTATTTTTTTGGCCCTAAGGACCATCTTTCTTTGAACACAAGAGTGAGCACTCCTCTGGGGTAGCATAAATCACCTCAACAGGGACTGAAGTGACACCAAAACCTATCATTTTGTGGTCCACTCTCCAAACCTACTGAGTCAGAGCCTTCACAGTGAGGCGCAAGGAATGAGGATGGTAAGCTTCAAGGTGATCTGGTGCCATCAAAACCAGAATTACATCAATCAATTTAGAGCCACTAATTGAAACTCAGAATCTTTGACCTTTGCTCATTACCATGTGACCACATATCACCTGTGTGTCTTCAGTGTTGACAAATTCCTTTCCAGCGTGAAAACTTTCTTCTAGACAAGCTTAAATCCCAATTCTGGAGCCCCAGTTGTGATAAGAATGGAGGTGTATCCCAAAATGCTCCATCACACCTTATCAAGCCATAGCGCTCAGAATGCTGTGACCCAAGATCTCACATGTTTTGCGCATTCCCTGGAGTAATAGAGGATATCAGCAGTTTAGAGTTGCAGACTTCAGGAGTGGGAGAGAAGAAAGGGCACCAGGAAAAGCAGAGCAGGGGCCAAAAAGAGAGAGAGGAGGGAACCACCAAATTTAAACATGGCGCACTCTATCCACAACTGGCATGCATCCAGGATCCCTGTGTGTGTCCTCACTAGCAGGAGCAGCTCTACATTTCTTGGAGTTGCCAATTCCACAAAATAACTTCCTTGTTTATGACAAGAAGGAAAAGCACCGAAAAAGGTGTCCTCCTTATTCTTATACAAATTAGAATAAAATATAGATTATTCTTATCTGCAGACCCACCTCTAACATTTGAAGTGCCTGAAATTAGAGGAGAAATGGAGGCCCATATATCCAATGTCAATTATTTAAAAGTTGTAAATCAAATGAACAAAGCAGTAAATCAAATATGTTTTATTTTTCTTCCCTGGGCAAATATATCTGCATAATAACCTGGAAGGAATTCCAGGTTCTCCAGATCCCCAGAGATGCATGTTAGAACACAGAGGTAGGGTGGCGTGGCCTCTGGGTTCTGTTCCTTGTCTTGCCCTTACTTCTTCCTCCCCCGTGGAGGAGGAAGCATGCACAGGTGCGGGCACATCCATCTATAGGTCAAGTTCTGTCCACACAAGTAGTCATCCCATGGCCACCCCTCAGGCCTACGGTGCACACGTCAGTGACACAGTTCATTTTTGGGAAGAAAACCCAGAGAGAAGGTCCATGAGGTCTTAGAGATGGACGTGGGCTACTAGGGGGTATATGGCCTCAGATTCTCCTGAGGGGCAATGGGATTTGTGTGGCCCCACCCTCTGGGTCCTGAAGACTTTTGCCATGCAGGGAGGGGCACAGGCAGCACTACTAAAAGCATTGTGAGAAGGCCAGCAGCATCGGCCTGGTGTCGAAGATTGTTAGAAATGCAGATTCCCAGACCCCACAGTAGGCTCAGGGAGTGGAGCCCAGGAATCTGAGTTTTAACAGCCCCCTTTATTTTTTTTTTCCTTAGGAGAAAGAAAGTCAACTGTATTTTTTTTTAAATCTTTTTTTTCTCCAACACTTAGTTATATATGTGGTGCTGGGGATCCAACTTGTATCCTCACACATGCAAGGCAAGTGCTCTACTGCTGAGCCACCTCTCCAGCCCACCCTTCTGATGCAGGTTAAAGTTGGAGACTCCCTGCTCATGAGTGAAAGCACATGGCCCAAGCCAGCAGGCTGTCCCCTTCCTACTCTGGCCCAGGTAGAAGGACATGGCTCACGTGTATTTTTTTCCATCTTTCTTTTGGCGCATGTTACAGGTTCCACATACACCTTTCCTGGTTACCTTGATCCTGCTGAAATATCACCTGAGACCCTACCCCATGTCAGTTTTAACTCTGACCTCCAGCTCCAGCTGACCTCTGCCTCATGGCACTACTGATCTTTCTGTTGTTCTAAGGGCTTTTGGAACTGTTTTGCTCCCCCTTTTAAAATACAGGAACTGAGGGCTGGAGAGGTGGCTCGGCAGTTACGGTGCTTGCCTGGCATGTGCTAGGACAAAGATTCAAATCACGTACATAACAAAGTATCCAAGCAACGAAAGCCACACGAAAAACTAAATAAAATTGGTTTTCTCTCTCTCCCTCTCTCTCCCCTCTCCTTTAGAAAAATAAAATAAAATAAAATACAGGAACTGCCTTTCATTCCTGGGTACATGTTCCAAGACCTTGCAGACCATAGGCTACATAAACACATCAACTGGAATCACAGAAAAAGCAAAGGGATCTGGGAAGGAAAAGGGAAAATAGACTGAGTGAAATATGAACTTTCCCTTTTATCCCAGAATTCTGCTTTTCCTCTGCTACCTCTGCTTATTCAAAATTGATAGGTTCCCAGTGACTCTGGAGGCTGAGGCAGGAGGATCACAAGTTCAAAGCCAGCCTCAGCAACTTAGCAAGACCCTGTCTCAAAATAAAAATAAATTTAAAAAAAATGAAAAGGGAAGAGATGTGGCTCGGTGGCTAAGCACCCCTGGGTTCAATTCCAAAAAAAAAGAAGAAGAAAGTTTCCCATTTGTGCCACTTTCAAGCCACATGACTTTCACCAAGTTACCAGACCTCTTGAACCTGTTCCCTCACTTTCCAAAATGTAAGACTCAGTAAGTCTGAAAGCATCGGTTACAAAACAAGTGCCCAGAGGAGGAGAGCTTGCTTCCTCAAGGCCAAGAATCGCAAGCTTGCGTCTGGACACTGAGCAGACACATCCACAATCCACTCAGGAAGAGGAGCAGTCCCTGGGGCTCAGAAGCTGTGGATATTGGGTCTCAGTCTGGGCAGGCAGGACCAGAAGACTCAGATTCTGTGAGGCCCAGAGCTTATGCAGTTTGAGAAAGCCTCCTTAAGAAAAGAGTATCTTACTGTTATAAATTTTATAAGGCAAACGTGAACACAGTTAATGCATCAGGCTTTCCCAGGGCTTGGAAGGGGCCCGGAAACTTAAGCTTCATTAGGCTCCTGATAAATCTCTCTCTGGCTGGTTCTCAAGGCAAAGTTGGGAGATCTGAAGTAGATAAATACAGCTTGGTAGTTAGGATTGGACCCCAATAAATGGACTTCAAGGTGGCCCGTATCCTTTTTTTATCTTCTCTTTGGTCTTGCCTAAATGGACCTTTCCCTTTTCTTTGTTCTAGAAAAGACTCCAGGAGGATAAATCCTCTTTCCTTCACCTGTCTCCAGTCAGATCACATCCCCGCACTCACTCATCACTTGTCTAAATCCCCAGAGGCAGCACCCTTTCTTGGCTGCCTGGGATCAATTTGCCTCTTAGGATTCTGCTCAAACTTGTCCCCATGCCTGTGGTTAGAGAAGGGGCCAAAAAACCTCATGTTTCACTCCCCCACTGGCCAAGAACTCTTTGAACCCCTAGGGCAAATTGCTGGGGGCTCTGAGTGTTGATTTCTCCCTCTCCAAAATGGGGTGGCTCCACAGGCATTCCCTTCCACCCCTTCCCCAGAAGTCCCAGGAGCAGACAGGAGATGAGATGAATGAGGTCATGCTTTGGAAAGATTTGGCACTCTTGAGTGGGAAGTCCTGTTTAATTGCAAGAAAAATGTATTCCCAGGGCAAAGAGTTCACTCTTTTTTTTTTTTAAATAAAAGATTCTAGGAGCAACGTAAGCTGAGGTTTGGGTGCACAGCGCTCTGCACTCCTGGCATGAGAGATGTTTATCTAAGGAGAACATGCTCAAGTGTGGTTAAGAACAAGGGAAGGAATAAAAGGAAAGTGAGATCTTTATCAGGCTCACTAACACTTACAGGGAAAAGAAAGGAAAGAGAGAAAGAAAGGGAAGAGGCAACCCCAGTAAGAGAAAGCAGAAACACAAGGGTCAAGGTTTAAACTCAGATAATATTTTCAGAAATGGGCCTCCCAGCCCCGGCTTTGACCCCTCTTTCTAATAATTCCAGCAGGGATTGTGACTGCCTCTGAAACTCACAGCTTAAAGACATGGAGCTTTATGGAAATAGGTGCACTGTGAGACACCAGAGCCAATGTCTGGCGGAGATGAGCTTAGAACCCAGTCTCTGGTCGCCCCCTGGAGAGGTGTCCGGTTACACCACCCCTGATCAGTCTACCTATCATGATCCACTAACATATTAATTTCAAGAAATGCTACTGCTATTGGACTTGTCAAGTGTGAGACCTTTGAGGTCTGCTTTCAATAAGATGTGCTTGTCATTAACAGCATTTCTTCTGCATTAACAGCATTCCTTGTACACAACACCATGCAATTGCTAGCATTCTTCAAAATAAAAGCTAGTAATTCATTGATTTCAGAATTTTGTGCTCTAGGTAAAATATCATCCCTGCCCTCTAGGAGTTTACAGTCTTATTTGAAGAAACAGGACCCAGACACATGACAAGTTAACAAACAACACAGACGAGGTTAAGAGTCAATGATGAGGGTTTCTGGGAGACATTGGGCAAGTTCAGGAGGGGACCTATTCTGGAGGCTGGAAGATGTGAGGCTCACACTAGATGTGAGAAGCTAGTGAATCCAGAGAGAGAAAGTGCGGGCAGCACACAGAACGAGGTGAGAAAAGACCCAGAGATACGACTTGTAGTTTACAGGGACGGAGAATTCACCAATTTATCTAGATTCGAGACCTTGTGTGCAGAAAATAGGATACAAAGCTGAAAAGAATTTGGGGGCTGGATTGGGGAAGGAAGGTTAAATTCAAGCAAAGGGAGAAGAAAGCCAGGTACCCTGGCACATGCCTGTAATCCCAGCAGCTCAGGAGGCTGAGGCATGAGGATTGCAAGTTCAAAGCCAATCTCGGCAATTTAGCAAGACCCTGTCTCAAGATTTAAAAAATTAAAAAGGGCTGGGAAGGCGGTTCAGTGGTTAAGAGCCACTGGGTTCAATCCCCAGTAGCACTGCCGCCCTCCCCCCCTAAAAAAATAAAAGAAAAAGAAACGGGAAAGAGACTTCATTCTAGCGTCCTAGAGCTAAAGAGGCCTTTGAGAGTTTGGACATTCCATGATGAAAATGTGAGAGTGCTTCTGGCTATGGTGTGCAGTAAGGATTCTAAGGTAACAGTCTAGAGGAAGGATATCAGAGAATTTTGCAGGTGTGCAGTGATCTAGAAGAGGCACAGGGCCCTCTAACTCTCTTTGGCACCATCCATTGAGGCTGAACTTCTCTTGATGCAGGTGGGGAAAAGGAAACTTCAGACGCTTCCCAAAGATAGCAATGGCAGCACCCTCCACCACCAGGAGTCACTCACTGATATCCAGATGGAAGGACTGTCTCCTCCAAAATTCCCTTAGACAGTGTTTGTGTTAAGGGAGAGGCTAAAATTGTCACAGTAAAAAATTGGGGGAGGAAAGGGCTGGAGTCAGAATTAGCACCAAAGTCTGGCCCCAGCCTCCACCCGCCCCCCCCACCGAACTCCCCCAATAACAACTGCTGCCTCCAGGCAGAGCCAAGAGGAAATCCACAGCCACAAGTGGCTGTTTGTTTGAGCCTGTCTGGCAGTTCACCAGGGCCAGCCTTCGTCCTTGCACAACCACAATTGTCAGTTGAAAAGAGCAGGAAGGACACCTGGGGGCTCCAACCTTAAAATAAAATCTGTGAACCCTTGCAAAATAAAAACACTCCCCTATGCAAGTTGACTGTTAATAAGTTTTTATTATTCTTGGCTTTGGGCTTCTACTCCTCTGCAGCTTGTAAAGCAAATACATGAGTAGAGTGTGTTTTAATGGAATGTTTCATCTTTGATACATGTTTGCATGTGCATGCGTGCACGTGTGGGTGCACGCATGCACACAAGTGTAAGGTGTCCAAGACTTACATAACTAAATAAAATGCCAATTTGTATGGGGAAAAGGTTACTCATGCTTAGTTTACTCTTTGAACAAACCAATACATTGTTTGCGTCTTTCTCTAAAATGCGGGTCTTTTCACCCACAAACTTTAGCTTATTTAAGTGTCCCTCTCTGTAAGCAATCTCTCCCCCATGGATGGAAATGTTCTTCATCATTAAAATTCTTTCTCTCTCAGCCTCCTATTCTAAACCTTCCCCAGAGCATGGCAGCCCACAGGGTATGCTTCCATATTATGGTAAATAAACCTCCATAATATCACTAAGTTCCTACTGTGTGCCCAACACTTTGCCAGGCATCAGAAAAAAAAAAAAAAAAAAAAAGGAAAAAGAAAAAAATAGGCTCCTGCCCTGGAGGAACTCCTAATCCATTAGAAGAAATAAATGCCTAAACAGCTAGCCCAGTAAGGGGACATTAGCCTTGGCGCCTGCTATAGCCTTTACCAAGGCAGCAGTCTTAGAAAGTATGACCACACTGTCCGCCAGTTGTAGCTGATTGGCCAGTGAAGGGCAATGAAGCTAAAGACAGCCAATCAGCAGGCTGGTCAGCAGCTCATCAAGCAGCTGGGCCTAAGGAAATAAACCTGCCCAGGGCTGAGCCAATCAGATTCCTATTCCTGAGAATTTAAACTAGAGAATATGTTGACAATATTCACGTTAATCAGCAGGGGTAAAAGATGAAAAACTGTGAGGTAGGATGCGGCAGGGCCACCTGCATGGGTTCAGGTAAGCCAACAAGCATCTCAATGATAGATAATATTTATTCAGTGCCTACTATGTGCCAGACATTATTGTTATTATTCTCATTTTGTAGTAAAGGAAACTGAGCCTCAGCTAAACTAATTTCATGTTCTTCAGGCCTCAAGTCAAACTTCCCCTCCTCACACAGACCATGCTGTGTAAAGTAGCTGTCCTCCCTCACCACCTGACCCCGCCTTGCCCTGTTTATGTCCTTTATAGCCTCATTACTCAAAGTGTGGTCCGTGGACCAGAGCACCACCTGAGAGCTGATAGAAATGTAGGGTCTCAGGCTCCAGATCTGCTAGATCAGAATCTGCATTTGACAAGATTCCCAGATGATTTGTTTCCACATTTAAGCTTGAGAAAACATTATATTATTTACATTACTTATTAGTTTTTTTTTTTTAACAGAATCAATTTTTTTTTTTGTTTAGTTTTTCACATGGCCTCTGTTGCTTGGAAACTTCGTTGTACATGTGGTGCTGGGGTTTGAACCTGCATACTCGCCCATGCCAGGCAATCGCCGTAATCTCTGAGCTATCACTCCAGCCCCTACTTATAAGTTTTTAATGTCATCTGCTTCCTTCAATAAGATTGTAATTTCTGTAGGTGCAAGGTCTTCCTCTGAACTTGACCACCTCACTTCTTGGTAGGCATTTAAAACCATTAGGGGAATGAAGAAGTGAAAGAGTTATTTTGCTGAAGTTCTCACAGTTAGTAATAGTGGAGTCAAAATCACTATCCAGAGCTCCAAAACCCAACAAGTGGCTTCCCACTTGAAGTGGAAAGCCATTCCTCTCCCTGGAGTGCCCGATTCTGCTGCTCTCACCTAGATCCTCCCTAGGCTTTGCCCTCAACAGCCTCCTCCTTCCCATGGGGACATGGGAAGAGTCATAGCCTCTTGCTGCAATCTGGGAGAGCTGTAATGTGCCATCCCAGCTCCCTAGCTCCCAGTGGGATTGGCTAAGACCTGGTGTTACACCATTGCAGCCAGCTTCTCTCTCTGACCAGTCCTGTGTCCCCTCCTTCACCTCAGCAATGGATCCCAGAGGCAGCTTTTGCAAAATTTTCTAAACTCAAATCTTCATTTCAGAATGTTTCCTAGAGACCCAGCCTGAGACCAAGAGCTACTTGGAGAGAGGTGGGGTCCCATGGATAGTGGATCCCCAAGAAGAGATATGGGACCAGAGAGCAGCTCTGGATCATTTCTAGGTTCCACGAGATCATTGTTTTTCCTCTGGAGCTCCACGATGCCCTGCACCATGCGATTACAGCAGCCATGTCAGAGAAGTATGAAGTGGGGTCCTTAGAAGTCCCAAGAAAGTCCAGATGATCTTCATGGCAGACTTCTAATTGTGTAAAAACTGCCTCCAATTAAAGAATTTAAAATCAGGCTGTAGTGTAACTTAAAAAGCACTAGGCACATACTACACATCTAACAAATACTTAGCAGAGCATAAGGCACCAGAAACAAATGTCTAAATATCAAAATTGAAGCATAAATAAAGAAAAATGAATGTTTTCTCCTACTGTAGGCATGAATTAGCATTTGTATTTTAACCATAAAGTATACAACACACTTTATATAATCCAGTGGTGTGACCACATTGGAAAGTGTGCAGATTGTTCTCAAATAATATCCAAGAGGGTTTTTGACAACCGAAGTATTTAAAGCACCTACAAATTGATCCCATTCAACAATCCCAAAGGCAGATATCCAGAGAGAAAGAAAACAGTTAAGAACGAGACTAAATCCCTAAATAGTGGTCCAGTTTCAACCATCCATCAATGGTTGTGTTTATCTCCTGAGTCTCCGGGATACCCAGGGCTTTTGGTTACGCTCCTACCTATAACAACTGAACTTGGGGGCAAAGACATGAGCAACAGTCCTTGAGACATTAGACATCAGGCAACAAAGAACAGGGAGGGTAAAGAGTCTTGGCAGACTGTGTTCAAAGGCTAGGCCATCTGAGGTGACAACTCTGCCAGGAGAGAGCTCTGGAGGTCTGCAGAGAGCCCCCTCACATATTCTGTGAGTAGTAACCAGCCCACGCATGTCTGGACTTTAAAAAAAATGATACCCAGAACTTCAGTAGCAGCAGAGAAAAATTACATGACAACTACATGCAGCGCAGCTCTGGTTCCACCTAACAGAGCTTCAAAGACAGACTCAGGATAGGACTGGGTCTCAGTAACTGCACCATGTTTCAGAAGAAAGCTCATAACTATAGAAGTTAAATCATCCACCACTCAACAAGGTAAAGGTCACAATGGGTGGTGTCACATTACAATTCACCAGGCTCACAAAGAAGCAGGAAAATGCAAGCGTTGGTCCTTTGCAACTGCCCTATAATGATGTGGATGATGGATCAGTAGACACAGAGTACAGCAGATAGTGTAACTCTATGCCACAAGTGCAAGAACCCAAAGGAAAGACTGAACACACTACGCAGACGCAGGGAAGACAGTTTGAAAAAGGCAAGCTTCTAGAAATGAAGTGTAATGGATGAAGGCAGGAAGTCTGCACCAAGAATGTTCAAAAGCCTTTGTGTGATCCCAGAGAAATGAAAAGCTCACAGGGCTCCTCTTTCACCCTGGATCTCTGAGGAGTGAACTCCAGGGCTGCTATTTTGGCACTGTTCAGCAAAAGATACCCTTCCAGCTGCTTACCGAGGCTGGAGCTCTGGACAGTATAAAACAAGACCAGCTGCCACAGAGGGGCAGTGGTTCCCTTCCTGTAATAAGTGGTGCCAGGCAGAGCAAGGGATGGGAGGCTCCAGGGTCATGGATGCTGGTCCCCACCGTCCCTGCTCGCCAGCAGCTGTGTGACTTGGGGCAATGTAGCAACCCTTTCCAAACAACAGCTTCTTACTCAGTAAAAGAAGGGTGATAATGATCATAATAACACTGTAAGATTGTTGTGACCTCTGAATTGTATTAAATAAGGAAACACATCAAAAAGGGTTTTTTTTGTTGTTGCTGTTTGTTTTTTAAAGAGAGAGGGACAATGTGAGAGAGAAAGAGAGAGAGACAATTAATTTTTTATTTAGTTTTTCATGTGGCTTTCGTTGCTCGGACACTTTGTTGTGTACGTGGTGCTAGGGTTCGAACCCATGTCCTCACGCATGCCAGGCAAGCACTGTAACTGCAGAGCCACCACTCCAGCTCCCAAAAGTTCTTTGTAAAGTCCAAGTATTTGTAGCTATTTTATAACCCGCAAAAGCCAAGAGATATGTACCAGCATCTGTGGGCACATCATGTGTTCTTCCTCCTCAACCCCCAGCTCCACCCCAAAAATCTCTTAACCATCTTTATTTTGTGGATATTCCTGTAACATTCCTTGGGGGGGTTCTCAGTTAATAAAAAGCAAGAGCAATTAGGGAATTATTTGAACAACTAAGAATGGAAGACCAAAAAAAATTTAAAAGCTTGTTAATCTAGTTCTTTGTGTAACAACCACTCCAAATCTAATGCTCTAAGACAACAATCAGCCTTTACGCTCACTGATTCTGAGGGTTAGCATTTGGACAGTGCTTTCGGGACTGCTTGTAACTGCTCCACCATGTCCGGAGCCCCAGGAAGACGTGAACTGTTATGGACTGAAGTCCAAGAGGGCTTCTTCTCTGACATGTCTGCCCCTGGACCAAGAAGACCAGAAATCTGGACTCAGCTAGGGCTGTCAGCCACCACTTACATGTAGTACTCTGTGCTTGGGCTTTGCAAAGCATGGCATCTGGACTGCAGGGAGGACCATCCAGAGACGGTGTCCCAGAGGAAGTATCCTAAGAGAGTCAGGCGGAAGGCATGGCTTTTTGCTGCTCAGAGTTCACCATGGGTTGAAGCAATGACAAGCCTACTCAGATTCAAGGGAAGGAGACATAGAAGCCCTTTCTGATAGGAGAAGTCCAAAAATATTTAAGGCCATGTTTTAAAAGTGCCACACCTGCTATCTAAATTTTGCGCAGGAAAGAAGTGACAGTACACTTATTCAGATTTCCAGAATAAATGATAGTTAGTGGTACCACCTTCTCCTAAATTGTCTTGCCCAAAAAAACTGTATCTTCAGCAGTCCACCTTATTGGATTATCAGAGTCAGCACTGACACTCATCGTTTGGTACTGTCACTGAGTCCTGCAAATGTAGAGTAGTAGTCTGGCTCTTCACAAGCTTAATATTTAAACCCTCCTGCAAAACTATCAACAGGTCAATGGAATGGAATCAGTTAGAAAGTTGCCCTCTGAACTTTATTCAGATGTTCCTAAGACACATTTTTTTTAAAATAATTGCTTTTTCCTGAAGCAAAATGAAAATCTCAGAAAAAGATTTAACTGACATCATGTTTGTATCAGAATCCCTAGTCTTCAGTGGCTACTCCAAAGAAATCCAAAGTTAATAAAAGCATGCATATAAGGGAAATAAGTAGAAACAGGCTTATTTCTGTGTGTATTTAATTTGATGCTTTTGAATTTTATGAAAAGAACAGCAAACCTGGACTGAATTAGGATTCCAGATTAATGTCTATGTGGGATAGGGTGGGATGTGTTCAGATGCAAATGTACCCCAAAAAGTTAGCACAAGAACTGGGGAAAACTCTGCCTTCGGGAACATGGCAAAGTCATCCCCAAAAGCAAATGATTGAAGGTGTCACAAGCTGGGAACAAGGTGTAGACAAGAACCAATCACTTGATTTGATACAAAACAAAAATTTAGCCCTTGATTGAGAGAGAACAGCAGAATCATTGAAAGTGGTGGCCCTTGTGAAAAGAAGAGAGATGCAGGCTGGAGCAATGGCTCGGTGGTTACAGCGCTTGCCTGGCATGCACGAGTACGCGGGTTCAAACCCCAGCACCACGTACACAATGATGTCTCAAAGCAACGAAAGTCACATGAAAAACTAAATAAAAATTGTTTCTCTCTCTCTCACTGTCCCTCTCTCTTAAAAAAAAAGAAAAGAGATGGTACTAGGCCCTGCCTGGTATGAGAAGCAACCACAGGACTGTGTTTTGTTTTGTTTTGTTTGTTTTTCGCTTTTAAGGAAGAAGAATCGGAATCCATGATAACTTCCAATGTTTTTAAAACATAAAAACCAAGGACAAAGAAAAGCACCACCACGTAGCAGTTGAGAACATGGGCACTGGAATCAATCCTGTCTAGATTTGGATTCCATCTCTTACTCACCATGTGACTCTGAGCAATTACTTTGCCCTCCTAAAATGTAGTATCCTATCTGTAATATGGGGGAAACAATAATAGGTCTCTCATAGTGTTGTTAAGTAAAAACTTAACATGGTATGATTGATTAAAAATGCACTCTAAAGCCTGATCTTTATCATTTTATTTTCCTATAGTTTCTAAAAGTTCCATTCTATAATCGATGTATAGTATAGACAATTTTAAATATGCTTATGAAAAAACAAGTTACCCATAATTCTGACACCCAAAGCAATTTTTTCTTTTGGTACTGGGGATTGAACTCAAGGGCATTTACCACTAAGCCACGTCCCCAGCCCTTTTTATTTTTTATTTTGAGACAGGGTCTCACAGAGTTGCTTAAGTCCTTGCTAAACTGCTGAGACTGGCCTTGAACTTGCAATCCTCTGCCTCAGCCTCTTGAGCCACTAGGATCACAGGTGTGCGCCACTGTGCCTGGCTAGAGCAACTTTTATTACCGTTTTAGATGCCGGTTAGGCTGCCTGTGAGATACTCTCCCTGAGGTCTCGCTGGACATAGCATTTGCATGCTATCATTTTCCCTTCTCATGGCAGCAGCAGTATTTTTCATATAATTAAAATCCCTCCTGAATATCCCTTTGAACAGTTGCATAGTCTTCCACTCACACTCAAATGGCTCTTTAACTGTAGCACAATGATTTCTCAAGGGGAAAAGTATCCAATTCTTTGCAAGGGCTTATTGTGCTGTCTACATAGGGAAGACAAGGACAGGAGGACAGGACATGAGGTACAAAACATCCTACAGCGCTAGATCTGCCCGCAGAAGGAACATGGCCTCAGCCACTAGACCAGTTTTCCAGATTTTTTTTTAGAGATACAGAGAATCAATTTTTTTTTTTTTAGTTTTCATCTGATTTTCATTGCTCCTACACTTAGTTGTGTATGTGGGGCTAAGGTTCAAACCTGGGTCCTCACACACACAAGCACGATACTGCTGAGCCACTGCTCCCACTCAGTTTTCCCGACCTCTAAGAGTGAATTTCTGCATCATTTCTTCAAAACTACCAGAAACACAGGACTTTTGCAAAGAAAGGACCTTCATTTTCTGATTTTCACTTTATCTTGTCTCGACTGTGTCTGAAAAGTCTCCTTTTTAAAAACTAGAAGAAAGCACGAGGATGTGCTTACGAATGGCCTTCCTGCCCATCACGGACAAAGCTATTTTCTTCTCTTTCTGCAGAGTTGTGAGAAATTAGCAGTAATTAAGGGACACACATGAATGAAGCTGGAAAGCCACCCAGATCCATTTCTGCTCACACAACATAGTCACAGGTTGGACTGACTTTGTGCTTAACAATTTTAAAATCTTAATTTGTTCGTGTTTGTTTTAGTCGTCCTTACCTAAACATTTAAAGCTCCAAAGAAGTGCTTCCTGTGTTTGTTATTAAAGCTTCTCATACTCTGGTTTGGGGTCTGTCTCCTTCCACAGGCCACCAAGACCAAACAGAAAATGCCTTGAAATGCAAACAGTGCCTGAATTATTACACCTATTACTTTTTATTAGTAGTCAAAACAAAAAGAAGTAAAGAATAGTTCTATTTATGCAGAGCAGTTAGAACATAAATAATAATAAAATGCTAAAACTATAAAACTACTTACATGATATTAATTTAATTCTAATAAAAAGTAGGTTTAGGTATTGTCTCCATGATAGCAAATGTGGTACATTTTGCTTTCATTCAATATTTATACCCAAAAAACATTTTGGTATAGGAAATAAAGTAGTGATAAAAAATTACAGTCTTTGAATATTGGGCTTTGACTAGTCCCCTGCTGCCCTTTATTGTATGTTTCAGTAAAATACAGTACATCTTGCTGTTTTATTTCATTGTTTGTGGCCCGTGCAAAATCCTATTGTCCAGCTGCCCAGCATAAATGAACAACAAATCACAGGAACCAGAGAGACACTTTAACTGATTATACTGGGTCTGGAATTTTCCTTTTACTGCTAAATTATCATCTTATTGCAATTATTTTTACACATTGTGATCATTTATACACATCATGATTATTTCTGCAGAATCCTAGACGAGAAGCTACTCAGAAAGCTAAGGCCATCAGATTCCTTCTTCAACTCTCAGCATAGTCAGGAGTTTAGTTTTCATATTCTGAAAGGGTGCGTTCTTTCAATCAGTCCATTAGTGGAGCTTAGATCATTGGTCTTCTTGTTTTTATTTTGTTCAAGGTTCAACACATTTTTTTTGTTTGTTTTTTGTTTTTTAAGAGAGAGGGACAGTGCAAGAGAGAGAGAGAGAGAGAGAATCAGTTTTATTTAGTTTTTCACGTTGCTTTTGTTGCTCAGACGCTTCATTGTGTAGTGGTGCTGGGGTTTGAACCCACGTACCCACGCATGCCCGGCAAGCACCGTAACCACTGAGCAACCACTCCAGCCCCACTTTCCTTCTTTTCATGAAAGTTCTTTTGCCTCAGGAACTTTAGCATAAATTGAAGGAGAGGAACAGTATTTTGTCACAGAACAAAATGAAAAACAAAATAGAATGTAGGCACAATTCACATTTCACCCACAGAGTGATTTAGAGCTAGTTAAATAGGCTATCAGTGCATGTGACAAATTGCAGAAAATATTAGCACAATCAGGTCTGCAAACTAACACCTGAAAGAAAATACATCTGCCACATTTAAAGACCTCATTTAAAGTTACCTGATAAAGCCGAATATCTGTCATCTGAAGATGAAAGAAATATAATGCTTCGATCAAAATCGTGGGCATTTCTTTATCAAGGCCAAGCATAGTTAGACACAGCAGAAAACCAGAGCCGCTGAGTACGGATGCAAGAGCTGTGCACTGTACAACTCCAAGGGAAGCCATTCACAAAATACAAGGTGGATGGTGCCTCAATTAAATCTCATTAATTTCGTGCTTTCCATTCAGGAGGTTGTGACTTCAAAGAAGTTAGGACAAAATGTACATTTTGAGGGTCTAACCTAAAAAATATTGTTGCTGAGTTCAAGTAAAAGGATAGACATGTATTAAGTCTAATGTGATGAACTTTATTGGCTACCTAAGTGAAAAATAAAATGCTTGCATTGAAAGAGCCTACCTACAGTTGAATTATAGGCAGAATCTTCAAGAAATGTAAGAGAACAATTTTCAAATGCTTCAGGAACATTAATTACCAATAGACAATGTGTTGTCACATGCTGTCATTTTCCATAAATAAAAGTGAATCTAACCAGAGCTCCCCCTGCCTGGTTACAGTAGTAGCCATTCTTCGTTCTCCCACTTGAAAGTAAAAAAATGACATTCTTCAAAAATTATTCTACTCACCTCTGTCTCCAATTCAGACTCACCATTTTTTTTTTAACCTCACATCTGAATTAATAAGGTTGAAGTGCCTTTTGGGGGTGGAGCCCCACATATTTACAGCTCTACCTTCATACTTACATGAATAATAGATGGGAAAATGTGCAAGTTTTGATTTACAAATGCCATCTTTCCTGAGTTTGTCCAGGTCTTTTCCATTTAAAAAAATCTGATATTGTCACTCGCTAGAAATAGATAAGTATTAAACCCCTCTGCGTTACTAAACCTCAAGCAATCTGTGCATGTTGATACATGTCACAGAAGGACTTTTGGTTCTGCTCCCTGCTCTCCTTCACTTGAACAGAAGAAACTTGGCTTGACTGTGGCGGACACCAGTTGTTCACTAGGATCCGCTCAAGAAGTATTTCTCAAGAGCAAAGCCACTCTGTTCACCATAATTGGGCAGGTCAAAATCTCCCCTCACTTATCCTCACCCAGGCTTATGGAAGAGAACACCCTTGTGCATACACAGCCAGGCAAATCCAGGCCCCAACTGTGTACACACAAACAGGCGCTCGGAGAGTTGATCTCCCAGCTTGCATGGAAGGTAAGAATTCCTCTGCAGCAAGAGGAACTCCTCTGTTGGCATATTTGTGGTCTGAGATATTGTTGGAATTCTCGGAGTGCTAAGGTGCAGGCAAATGATTAACACGTCTCCATAAATCACAGAGGATCTAAGATTTAAATACGTACTAAAAATGGCTGGGACGCATGGGTCTTCTATTTATAAATGCAGTCCTTCTTTTTCTTTTACTTCTCACCCACCCCCTCCCCTTTGGATCAGAGAGAGAATTCCAAGCCGACTGAAAAACAATGGTAAATGTTTGCATTGCTGAAATTCACGCTGGTGCCATAAGTGGATTTAAGGCGGACTGGGCTCTATAAACAAAATAAAAAGATGGCATCCGAATGAAAATATGTAAAAAAGATACTGGGGGAAAATGCTTCAGAGAAGCAGTCTGGTTAGTTGTAAAATGACTTTAAATTAGGCTTTAAAAAGGATTGCTAAATCTTGACACATATATGAGCAGCTTATTATCATGCAATTGTGCAGTAGTTGCTTGATCTTGTTACTGATTCGTCACATATGAATAAATGATTAATTACCAGAAAGGCTAGAACAGAGTAGAGCGAGTGCCGAAGCTCACCCTGCAAGAGGGGCTTAAACACGTTTATTGCCCTTTAAGTGCATTTCATTAAGGCCAATTAAGGACTTTCATGTCTTATTAGAAAAATGAAGTAGATTTATGAGGTTTTCGTAGGTTGTAAATGCTGGGGCTAGCAGATACAAAACCGAGCAGAAATGTGGTAGTTAAGAGCTACGAAAATATATACAAATGCTCCCAGAAAGCAAATATTTAATGGCAGTCAAAAAGCCAGTTCAACACGAACACTGGCGATCTTTAAATAAAAGAAAGGGCATAATTTTTATTTCCTCTCGTCTACTCACTATAAACTCGAGGATCTGTGCAGAAGGAAGGTTTGTCTCTGCAGTTCAGGACCCGACTTCAGGGTGGGAAAAAATAAAGCTAACCCTCAAATGGCCTGCCAGCCACTGAGTCCCCTGTCAAAGACCATAGCATACACCCATAAACATGCTTTTTTTCATTTCAGGGTGAGATGGGTTTCTCGCAAAGAGGGAAAGCTCAAAAGTGAACCTAACAGTGACATGATTGTTCAGAAACAGCAGCAGAATTCACAGGCGTGAATTCACAGGGGAGAGCTTCCTGCCCAACTTCCCACTTTTTCTGTCCCCTCAGATGTTGTCAGAACATTAGCCTGACCAAATGGTTATTATTCATCCCGGATTTCATTGATTTGTTTTCCAGGAAAATTACCATGACAGGTTAGCAAGCATTTTCTGTTGCCCTTTGGGAATGATTATCACCCCATACACCATTCTACCAGGGCGTCATCTATTTATTCAACATTCAAGCCACTCCTTTACATTCTCTCCTCTCTCCCTCTGCTCCCCTCTCTCTTGCATGTGTGTTCACACGCACACTTAAGAATATTTCCTCTAGAGATCATGCAGCTTTGTGAAATGCAGGAACATGCATTTATGCACACTTAGTTAAAACGTACATTTTTACCTTCCACATCATCAGAAACCGCTATTATTTATCCTATGTCCCCTTGGATAATTTAAAATCATATGAAACTTCAAGAAAATATCACCTAAAGATGTACAGTTACAACTTTTTTAAGCTCAAGTCTTTCCTCCTATTTTTAAAAAAGAATATTGGCAAGTCAGTCTTCTTTTTAAAAAAAAAAATTCAAGAGAAGAGCTATACAGCACATGAAAGATGTCCAAAGCTCGCCAACAGTTTTGCAAGACACATATTACTTTAAAATGAACGTCTTGGTTTTGCGTGTTGAAAAACCTATTTGCTGCCACAAAAACTGAACATAGAATTTTAGTAACTTCTGCAAGTGCACTAGCAAATTTTTCTGCTGAGAACCCTTAAAATGGCATTACTGGAAGATCTAACAGCAGGAAATCAGATTAACCGTGCTGTTTCAGAAGAAAAGATGAAAAGGTGGTCGATGATATTTATGAAGGTAGAAGTGGCAACATCGGAGATGAAGTCCTACGGACACATTACTGGCCAAAGATAACGACAAACTCACAAAACAGCAAACAAAATATTAATTTCAATGTCCTTTGTGGAACTCTATTTTGTTCTGTGAATTTGATTTTCTGAACAAGTAATGGCCTGGACACAGACCTAAAGCAACTAGCCATGTATCTGTTCAGACTCTGCAAAGAATTTTATTGAACCAAAATGTGATGAGCATCTGTCCTTAGTGATTTATTCCAAACAGCGGAGATGTTATAAAATGAACACATTGCATCTCCTGCTATAAAAGAGAAACAAAATGATCTTTTAGTTAATATTCAATCAAACTTCAAGACACCTTATGGAGCTCCAGGATTTCATGGGATCATTTCATTCCGTGGCACCTTTCTCTAGAACGCTAAAATGGGATTACCTTAAGAATTTCTAAAATGCAGAGCTAAATGTGTATAATCAGTTTTCTTTTTTTCCAGATCAACAGATGCCACTTGGTTTTTATTTTTATTTCGACAACCCAAAATGCAGGCCCAGGCTAGGGTGCTAATTACCAATACTTTCTTATTAAAGAACCAAGAGTGCTTTTTCAGAAAGTTCAATACCAATTCGAGCCTCAGGGTCGCTGAGTTACAAACAAGAGTGGAACTTTTTCAAGTACAGGATTGGATACATTTTGTCAGGCACAGTAAACTATTTTGTGAGAATTGCTATATTAAAAAAGAAAAAGAAAAAATAGGTTGGGTTTAAAAGCCTCCAAACACTTGTAGCCTGCAAGTTTTGTTCCATAAAAGAATATTCAAACGGCTTCAGCACAGACGAATCCCAAATAGATTAATGCCCATGGGATAAATACACGAACATTAAAATTACAATTCACACCCCAAATATTTCCCCAATAATGCAGTTTGAGATTGTCATAAAAAATAATACAAATTTTGTCTAATCTAACCAGTTTATTTTTAAGGAGTTCATTAAAAATAGGGAATTAAATTTGCAAGTGATGAAATGGTAATTTCTGTTATATTCAACTCGGAAAAAAGTCTCAAATTATTAGAGTTTAGAGAAAAATGATCTTTTAATATTAGGGGGAAAAACGCAGCTTCTGTTGAATCGTAGCGTTAAATCTGCTCAATCCCAACAGCACAGATGAGATAAGGAAGGATTTAGCATATTCAAGCAGAGCTGGACAATTTCAGACTCAACAAGGACTTCTTTCTCCCTGAGTTTTCTAGGCTGGTCATCCATAAATCTTCATGGTAATGAGCAAGCTGCCAAATCCTGCCCTTTCCTTCAGGCAGATAGAATTCTCTAGATGAAATCTCACTGGGCATGCTTAGCATACCATGAACTCATGGCAGGGACAGCTTTGCGGTGCCGCCTTGGGGTAGACAATTTTGAAGCAGAGAGGCGACTTCACAAAGCAGGTATAAATCGTATCAGTCCTTGTAAAACTCAGACTTGTTTTAGAAAAAAATAACATAAAATAAAATAAAAAACCTCCCATTCCATTTCAAGGCAACTATCTGATTTCACAGGTGAAAAGATGTAGGCTTAAAAGCAAAGGTGACACACTGCCAACGTGCACACTGAATCTCAAGGCTGACATATATTTAGGTAGCACAGTGTTTTTAAAATCAGTAAGACAATATTGAAAAATGACGAGACTTGCCCGGTTTCTGGCTTCTTTGGAAAACATGCAATGTTCTGGAACAGTGGACCCAACTTCCCTATAATATGGTAATCGTTGGCTGAAATGGAGGATGAGCTCTTTCTCTAACACCCAACCCAACCATCTAGTCTCTATTATCTTATTAGTGCCTCTCTTCACATATATCTGACCCTAGAGTCAGGACCCTATTACTATATATAGTCTCTTAGCCCTTCACATCCCTTAAAATCCTCTTGCATTTCAGTTCACTGAACTATTTGTGAACCATAAAGAAATAAGAAATGAGAGATGACCTGTTTAGGGACTATGTAACCTACCTCAAAAGTTGATTAGACAATAAAATTTTTAATATTGACTCACTATATATCTAACCCATTATTCCATTGATCAGCAAACTGTAACTCATGGATGAGCCAAATCCCACCACTATCTGGTTTCATAAAGTTTTATTGAAATGCAGACACATTCATGTGCGTACATATTGTTTATGGTTGCCTCAAATTCCAACCCTGAGAGGTTCCATATCCCCTGGAAAGTATATATGCTATTTACTAAATATTTACTCTCTGGTCCTTTACAGAAGTGTACCAGCCCCTGCCTTGTAATCTAGATTTAGAGGTGGACTACCATTTGTAGAGTCCATGAACAATATTAAAGCTTCATGTAATGACTATTGTTCCTTTTCAATGTGATTTGACTCTGCTAAGGCCACCCACATGAGTCAGGTGGAGGGAAAGGGCAGGTAGCCAAATTTGGAAAGCATACATTTAATTAAATTATTTCTCCAATACCTATCCACTATAGATTTGAAGTTTCCTTTGTTGGACACCTCAAGAGATGACTAGTTTGACAATAATTTACATACATGTTATATTTCAGTTTAATTTTCTAAAATAATACATTCAGGGAGAAAAACTTGAAGTCTATCCTGTCCACTGCTTCACTGAGAAGACTTCTAATCATTATACCCTGTCTGGCACTATATGTAGCCCAGGGGTCTCAAGAACACTGTTCTGCCTCATTTAGAAGCAATAAAGTCAATCAATTTGAGGGTCAATCAGTGACACAGGTCTGAAGATTAATGGCTAACGTGCTTCTTGCCCCAGCCTACAGAAAATCTGAATACACGTCAGTATCTACTTATCTTATTTTGTGCCATATGTTATACGATGAATTTGTCATCCAACACTTGCACTAAACCCATGAGATACATATGGTTATCCCTCCGTTTTATAGAGGAGCAAACTGAAGTTTAAAGATAAGCACAGAAATTTGCTGAAAGTCATCAACCTAACAAATAGCCCGACGGAGACTAGAATTCAGATCCCTCCGACTTCAAAGACTTAATTTTCATTGAGATTTCATGAAGCTGGTGAGCTTGCCATTGAAACAAATCCCTTTCCCAGCTGTAGAAATTGAGCAACATATAATCACTCGTTTGATGGGATGACAAATTTGGGGGATACTGGTCAAATTACTAATCAGTTATTTAGGCCCTGTGTTGGGTGAACCAAAGCACCTTCTACTTAGCTGTGATCCATCTTTTCATTTGAATTGTTTCTGTACATCTAATGAACAATACCTGGTTATGAGGGGACAAATACCTACCAAAGATTCTAGAGTATAAAAAATTACATCTGGGTATGGTCATACATGCCTGTAATCCCAGAGACTCGGGAAGTTAAGTCAGGAGAATGACAAGTTCAAGGTCAGTCTCAGCACTTAGCAAGACCCTTAGCAAGCAAGACCCTGTCTGAAAATAAAAAATGAAAAAGGAGCTGTGGTCGCAGCTCAGTGGTAAAGCACCCTGGGTTTAATTCCTAGTACTCAAAAAAAAAAAAAAAAAAAGCAAGAAAGAAAAAGAAAAAAGTCATAAATACAAAGATATTTCAAAGGAGAATATCCCTTAATTGCAGGTTTATATTTAATACAAATGTAAATATGAATGTGCAATTAAGTTGCACATTCCAGTTGGTGAACTTTTCAAGTTGTTTGCCGTTGTTTCTTAGGTAAGCCTGAGGCTGTTTCAGTGGGACTGTCCCTGAGTGTCATCAAGGAATGACCCAACTTCCTGGTTGACCTTCTTTTACCCTCATCTCTACCAGCAGGATGTGATCCTCAGCCAGGGAGAATTCCACTCAAAGAGAGTTGACAAATACAGGAAATCAATCCTTACTACCCCACTTAACCTCCCTTTGTAAGTCGAAAGTCTCTGGTTAAGGATGCAGGGGCAGAAAATCTGAGGAACTAAAAAAGAAAGAAGAGGCTCCTGGCGTTTCTCACGTTGCTGGGGATTTTTGTTTTGTTTTTGTTTAACTCAAATCAGAACCTTTTTCTTGCTAATAAAAAAAAAACTAGGATTTGCATTTGAAATACGAGCTTTTGTATTTCATTTTACATCTTCCTACCTGAAAAAGAACGTCCCCATTCCACAACCTTTCTTACTAACAATGACTGGTAATTTGCGAGAAAATTCCCCCTTTTAGCGGTGAAGGCACAAGGTCTGAGCAGACACCCGGGGAGGAATGTGTCATAAACGCACATTCCTCATAATCAAGGATAATTCAAAAGGGAAACAGTGACCGCACAGCCATAGGAGCCAACAGAAGCCTAATCCTGCGCCCAGCTCTGCAGACGGGGTACAGGCTGCGGCAAAGCCAGGGCAGATGCCAGGGAAGGGACCAGCCACAAACCGAACAGAAGTCCAGTCCAGAGCTTGGCATCTGGGTTCTTCAGCTGCCAGCCTTGCCTCGCGAGTGGCCACAGTGTTTGGCTCCCGTGCAGAAAACAACAGAGGATGAGGCTAAAGAGGTCCATGCTCCGTCCTGCCAGCAACAGGATGAGGCGGTGCCAAGAGGCTGCAGTGCCACACGGGTGCCAATGTGCCTTGGAATGGCTTTTATATTTTCTAAAGGGATAACAGAATTCCTGCAAAAAGAAAAGGCTGGATCCAACACTCAGAACCATTTCCCCATTTGCCTTTTTTTTTTTTTAAATAGCTATTCCTGTCCACAATCCTTTTTTTTTTTTTTCCACAAGACTAACATGGCCAGGTCTCTTTCTGCTTCACTCTTACATCCCATAGCCTCACATCAAAACCAAGTAACAGTGTGTCTCACTTGTGTTGCTAAACTCCTTTTTTTTTTTAACCGCTACATTGATTTATGCAGCTTCCAGAAGAGATTACCAATAGAGACATGTACTTGGGTAGGGGATGCAGAAGGGAGTAGAGTGACCTGTCACACCACCTCGGTCCAGCAAGCCATTCCAACTCTGGGGACTTGCAGTAGGCATTCAAAGATCCAGTGTTCCATTTGTTAGGAAATCTTACAGTTGTTCAACTAGGAGAACAGTGACAAAATGGATATGGTAAAATGCTGGAATAAGACAAATCTACTATATGTGAATATCATGATTTTTTAAAACATCAGAAATCAGAAATGGGGTAGAATTCCTTAACCCACTCACATTAAATGAAGGAAGAAGAAAATAAAGAGGCTGGTGGAAGATATAGAGACCCTTCATTATCAGAGATCTTATCTTACCCGAATGAATGCTCAGACTTGTCAACTAGTAAAAGCCAAGTGTAGCATGTTTTCAGTAAGAAAATACTTGGAGGTCTTAGATCTGTTACTTCATGCCAGGACTTATAGAAGCTGTGTGTTTGACATTATTACGTGTAAGATTTTCAATACAAAAATTAAAGACATTGTATTTGCTAATGTTACTAGGCCCTCGTTTTCCTTTTCAATATCTAAATCAGTAGACACTATGGTCAAGTATTAAAATCTTAATTATTCTTGCATGACTGCCTATGTTTTGATATAATTCTCACATAATTCTTGAGGAATAAATAAAACTTCTCAGAATGACAGTGACTATCTCAATGTTCCTATTTGAGTCAGCTTTTCCTTTACTCTGGCCAAAATACCTAATAAAAGCAACTTAGAGGAGAGAAAGTTTATTTGGGGCTCACAGTTTTAGAGGTCTTAATTCATAGACGGCTGAGTCCATTGCTCTGGGCCCCAGGTAAGGCAGCACATCATGGGGCAAGGGTCCAGCAGAGGAAAGCTACTGAGCTCTTGGTGGGATCAGGAAGCAGAGGGACAGAAAGGAAGAAGGGGCCAGAGGGCAGAAGTGTCCTTCCAGGGCACGCCCCCTAAAGACCCATGTCCTCCTGCAATGCTAGGCCTACTACAGGTACCACCAGGTCAGTCCATCCAAACCAAGAAAAATTGATTAGGTGACAGCTCTCATAATCTAATCACTTCACTTCTGAATGTACCTGCAATTCTGGAGCTTTGCGGGGGACACTTAATATCCAAGCCATAACAGTTCCCTACCATGGACTGAGCACCACATTCCACTCAGGATTCGCATTTTACTGTTTTCCTTCCCATCACAGTGCTTCTGCTTGAGATATTCCACTTTCTATTGTTTCGAGGTCCAGCTTAGGTAAGTTATGAAACCCTTTCAGAAAACTTTCTTTTTATCCAGTTCTTGCATTATATGTGATCTACACCATAGAACTCAGCACTGGATTGTACTGCCTGGTAATTTATTAGTTCTCACCTAAATATGATTTGTACAGTAGTGGTCTCTTGGAGGAAGGGGCCATAGTCATGACCAATTTTCTTTTACCTTCCTTGATATCAGCTTGAAATTTTAGAAAAGATGACTCACTGTTTGAATTTAAATTTATCTCAATATAAATTTTATGTAGATATGGATAGTAAGAACTAAAGCTTTAGATGGATTGGATGCCTCTGTCAAAAATTAATAGTTTATAGCACATTAGTATCGTTTATGGGATGTCAAGTATGCATAAGAAGGCTGGGGTTCAAAATGAGGAGCCCTGTGTTCAAAGAAACTTACACTAGGCAATGAGCAGAGTAACTAACTATTGTAACTTAGTCCCTCATTCTTGTGCACCACTTCATTGGGCTGGATACCATCAAGTTTCTGGGACCTCCTCCAAGTATTATTTCATAGTTCACTCACAGGATTTTTAACTTTTTAGTGGCATACTAAGAACAGCATATTTGAGGAAAGATACCTGAAAATGCTTTTTGGAGAAGTCTCCAGAGCCATGGTTCAGCTGAAAATATTACTTTACTATCAAGAATAAAGAAATATTCCATTGATAGCATGGGGGTATTACAGAGGAGACATGAGAACAGGAAATGGATGAAGCGGGGAGATCTTGGACTAGGATCGGCCTTAACTTATTATGTCCATATCCATGTGCGCATGATATGTAAAACCATTCCATCCAATGTGTAAGACTATGTCGAACAAACAAAAAACTACAATTCTCATTAAAAATAATTATTCCAATTTAAACTTCAAAAAAAATAAAGAAATATAAATTTGACATTAAATGTTCATTTAATATCTGTCTGATCTGAGGTCTGTTCCTCTTAAATGTTAAAGATTTTATTTTATTTTAATAACACCATCATATTAAAAGCTGAAACCGGTCTGCAAACTAAAGAACTACCAATGGGAACAAAGAAAATAAATGGGAAACCAATGGAAATTGGTTTAAGAACTTTCAGCAAGAAAACTGAAAGATTTATTCAGACAAAATGTATCAACATAATTTTTTATGTCAGATGGCAACAATTTCAAGAATAATTGTGCTTTGTTGCAACCATAAAATAAGAATTCCTTCTCTTCCTTTTTTCTTCAAAAATACATATGTCCCAGGCAGAGCGTGGTAGTACACACAAGTAATCCCAGCAGCTCAGGAGGCTGAGACAGGAGGATCACAAGTTCAAGACCAGCCTCAGCAATTTAGCAAGGCCCTTCGCAACTTAGAGACACCCTGTCTCAAAATAAAAAATAAAAAGGGCTGGGGATGTGGCTCACTGGCTAAATGCCCCTGGGTTCAATCTTGGTACAAAAAAATAAAATGCATATGCACCATAAAGCAAGCACTTTCAAAATACGTCATTCTGCTTAGAATCAATATTTACTCTCCTGGTAGAGGTTGAGTTCCTAGTGTTCAAATAGATGTTAAATACCAGACTTGAACAGCCCATGTGAAGAGACTTTTCACTGAGTAGTTCTCTCTTCTTCCCTTACCCTAATTCCTTCTTAATCCCAATCCTTACCACAACTCTAACCCACCACTTAGTGGTAGAGACACTTATTTTACAACAGTTAGAAGGTGATTACTTTTAGAAAACAGTCTATTCACCAGGGAAGACATGGCTACTCCTATTTTCAGCCCCCTTATATTCACAGACAGGCATTGGTTTGAGGTGGCCTGGGCACAGCCAAAATGGCAGGTCAAAGGACTCCTGGGAGAATCCCCTTGAGTGCAGCCCAGAGGGGATGCGTGTATCCTATTCACACATTCTCTTTCCCTCACTGACTATACCAGTCCTCTGGAAGGGCTTTTCTAGTCAGTGGAAATAAAATTCATATACATACTTTCACCAAGAAACAAAATGGGGCTTTAATAAGCAAAAAGTTTACTTCTTTTCAAATTGGCCCAGTGTGAATTTTTAGCTTTCCAAGTGTCAAGGGAAATAAAAGCTTTAGGCAAGACAAGGATATTCACACCTCTGCCAAAAATTAATATATTTTTAATGGTAAATTAACATCAAAAGTTTTATACATATTAGTGATGGTCTGACCTCCAACTGTTCACAGTCATGTCCAATCCACACACACAGAAGGAGAAAATCTGTCTGCTAAGAATGTTCCATTTGTTCAATTCCCTGCCATGTCTTTTCAGCAGCTAATGCTGCTCCACAAACAGATGATGACTTCACTGGGAAAGGAAAACCAACGGGGATAAACTACGTTAAGTTTTTTGAGATGATAATTTGTCATTTAGGTATGCTTTACCATTATGTTTACTGGAGTATATATGTATGTGTGTGTGTGCATGTAATTTTAAAGCAATACCCCACTCCCAGAAATTGATAGGGGTTTAAAAATAAAATTTTCTGCTGTTTTGAAAGCATGGTGTCTGCCATATTCAAGAAAGAATCTTTGGATTCTACAGAGCAAACATTTTCTCTGTGCCGGGTTGAGGAGGCATGTTGTAAAAATGACATAATCTGTTTGAAAAATTCTGTTAGGAACCTAGAAATATGTCACCTAACTCAGGTCTCTACTGTGATAAGTAGAAAGTCTGGTGGTCCACTTTCAGAATATAGCCTTAATTGGATCCAACTGCAGCTTCTTTAATTATAGCCCCTTTGCTTTGCCTGCCCCAATTTTAAAATTAGCCAATCTTGCAGATTGTACCTTTGAGCTCCTCCAATCAGGGCAAAGGGCAGAGCTGCATTGGGGACAAAAGCAGGTGTACTGCTCACCCGCGTGCACTTGCTGTCAGGTGCCCGGAGCACACCCTTCTGGCGGAAGTAAAGTTGGCCTTGCCCACCCACTTTTGAGCACAGGTTTGATTTCTTAGGGCACCTCATATTCCTACACACAATATAGGGCAATTAGAAATGATTCTGAAATCTATTACAGTGCAAGACCAGGCTAAGTAGCCAATGAGAAGCTGGCCATTCCATCAGCGTTCTGCGTGTTCTTTCCCTAGAAATGTCTTTTTACAGCAACAGAAATAGCAAAATGACCTCAGATGAGGAGGATGGAGGACTAGAACCACAGTCTGTCCCATATCAATGGTAGCCCCAGAAAAGGAAAAGAGCACAGAGAATTAAGAGACCACCTTCCCAGGGAGAGTTAAAGCAACACAGAGGGGAGATCCTCTTGATAATGGAAGTAAGATGACACCTAAGGCAAGATCTCACCCTCACCAGAGATGGTTGTATTCTCAGCTCTCAGTCTTTGCATGAGAGGATTTCAAGCAAGACTTGGTAAATGTACAGCGAAGTTGATTAAAGGGGAAAGACGGGTGAAAAGACACTCAAGAGAGAGTACGGGACCTCTCAGGGAGGACAGTGACAATTGCTTCATTGTGTCCCAGCTTCCATTGGGTAAGAGGGAAGTGTCCCGGAAAATCCCACCCAAGCATCACCTCTTAACTTGTGACTGACGGTAGGATTGCATATGTTTCTATCTAAAGGCAACTCTCAGCCATCTTGGTTTGTGCCCAGGTCCTGATATTTTTGATGTGCACTTTTCAACCTTGAAAGGGAAGAACAACCCTGAAAATAATAAGCTTGTTAGTCAAGAGCTGTAATATACTATTATTTTCTTAAACCACAGTTGGGTCAGAATGGCCAGTGTGAGCTGCTTCAAAGAAGGACTTACTGAGAGCTGGAGGCTCCACCTACAGAATCAACCCCTTAAACTCCGGGTTCCCACGGCTCGTGTCTACCTGCTACCTAGTGCTCACTAGAATATTCACATTTAAGTCATACAGACGCCCAACTTACATTATTTGGTCCTGGGAATTGTGAACTACTTCTCCCCTGGACAGATTTTTGTTATAAAATGTAATCATTAAGGAACTAATTTAGTAATCATCACTTTTCATTTATAATTATGAACATTTAAGAATTAATCATTCAGGGGCGGGATGTAGCTTAGTGGCAAAGTACTTGCTTAGTACATGTGAGGCACTGGGTTCAACCCTTAGCATCGCATAAAAATAAAGTAAAGGTATTTCTTCTGTTCATGTACAACTAAAAACATTTTTTGATTTAATTATTTAAAGGAGTGTATTAAACAGAAGTAGCATGACTGTGGCTCTGGGACACTGGGCTCCTGGTTTTTCTCCTAGCTCATTGGTAGAGGCTCATTTTCCCTCTCTTCATGACTTCTTTTTTTTTTTTTTTTTTCCCAGTGTTATAAGTACTTTTACTTTGAAACTGTATTTCTTGTTTTTTTTTTTCCTTTGCACTTGGCAAAAGTTTTATCAACCAAATACAATAGAGGTTAAGAAAATGAGATGATTACATATAGTGTTATCAAAACTCTGCTAGAATAGACAAACTGTAACATTATTATGAAAGTTCAGGGAAGAGTATAATCATTCCTAATTTAACCTTGGGAATATAGTAGACAGAATTTAAGAAATCTGGGCTGTTAGTATCTCCTACCTCTTCAGTCTTCAAAGCACTATTGTGTTTTCATATAAGCAGAAACCTGACATTTATTTTCAATGTCTCAAACATGTAATGCTTTTTAACTTTAATTTATAAAACAAAGGATATAACAGAAACTTAGCAACTCTTGTAAAAACTAGCAAGAACCAATTTCATAGCATATGCAATTAAAATACACTATCACCAAATTTGTAATGAGATAATTATTATCTTCATGACTTCTTAATGTTGGAGTGGCCCAGTACTCACTCCCAGGTCCTGTTCTCTTCTGTAGATTCACTTTCTTAATTTTTAAGAACTGCTTCTATGCTAACTATTCCCAAATTAATATCCCCTCCTCAGAGAACTATTTTAAACTCCAGCTTCCTTACTCAACATTGTTATATGTCTAAATTAAACATACACAAATCTCTTGGTCTTTTCCCACAAACCCTTTTCGTAAGTGACCTGTAAACAGCGGGTGATAATTCCATCCTCCTAGTTGTGGATCTTATCATCGAGGCCTCTTTCTCTTATTACCCAGACTGTGAGCAAATATTTCTAGATTCCATCAACTTCTCACTTCCTGCCTAAGCCACTGTACCTCTTGCCTGGGTTACTAGAACTGCCTCTGCATAGTTCCCTCTGCCTCTGTCCTTGTCCCATGTCTATTCTCAACACAACTACTAGAGCGATCCTTGTAGAAATTAAGTCAGATTGTCTTGTTCCTCTGCTCAGAACTTCTTAGCAGCTCCTATTTCACTCAGGAAAAAAAAAAAAAAAAAAGCAAAATCCTCATAACAGCTTTCAAGTTCCTTAGAGAAAAATCAGGCCACCAGTTCCTCCGTAAAATCATCTGCTCCCACCCCATGCCCTCCACTTCGTTCCCAACATCCTCACTTCTTAGGACTTCCGCCTCTGCTATTCCTCTGCCTGGAAAGTTCTGCTCCCAGATATCCATGTAGCTATGTCTTAGTTCATTTTTGCTCTCCTGTCATTTTCTCAATAGGGCCTAACCTGTCCTGTTGAAAATTGCAATCTCTCTGTCCTGCTTTTCTATTTCTATTGCACATGACTTTCCAACATGCTATATCATTTTACCTATGTGGCCTGCTTACGAATAGTTGATGTCTTTCTACACCTTTAGAATGTAAGCACCACAAGGCAGGGACAACATGTGTTCACTTCAGTTCTGTGTCCTACGCACCTAGGACAGAGTCTGGGTCATAGCAGGTATTTGATAAATGTTCTAATACATTTATTTGATAAATATATATCAAATATTTAAGCTTTTCTAGCCTTTGGGCATATACTAATGAATCATGCTCCTGTCCTCATGGACTTCATATTACAGTGTGGGGAAGAGAGAAAATTAACAGATAAACTAATAAGGAAGATGCTTTCAGGTGACAATAAGTATTATGAAAAACAGGCTGATGTAAGAGCAGGGAGGGATAATTTTAGATGGGATGATCTAGATGTCTTCTCTGGAGAAGTGACATCTGAGTTGATATCTGAATGATAAAAAGAAACCAAGTAACAAATTCTTGGAAGAGAATGTTTCATGCAGAGGAGCTAGAGCAAGAAAATTTCTAAGGCAAGGATATGATTAGCCCATCAAGGAGCAGAAGAAAGAAAACATAACTGCTGAAAGTCAATTTGGAGGCAAAATAGGAGTTTGAAGAGGTGGGCGGGGCCAGATCACATGGGCCAGGCTTGCCAAGGCAGAGCCAGATTTAGCCTATGTGAAACATCATCTGATTGGCTTAGCACTTACTACAGTTGAGACAAAGTGGCAAGTCTTTTGCCACAAGTGATTAAGAGAAGCTAACTGGACTTAAGCCAATGAATTATGTGTTCAATTGGAAAATAAAAAATATGGACAAATGATTTGGAAGTGTCGCTGAAAAGGATATCTAAAAGGCATGATGTTATTGGATATTATATACCTATTATTTCTTCTATGGCTCTGCAAATGGGATTCCTTCTTCCTTAAAGCATTTATTATTCAATGAGTACACACTTTTTGCACAAGATAAAAAGAGTGTCTTGATTGTATTAATATTTAATGTTAACATTAATTAATCATTAATAACGAGTTAAGGGCTGCCTTAGGAAACCGACCACTTAGGTTGTGCATGCCATGGTAAAGAATCAGAATTGTAGTCTCCGTGTAACATCATTCCTATAAAGATATTATTCTGGTTAATTTGTGGAGAACAGATTGAGGAAAGAAAAGAGGGAAACAAAGATTGATTGAGAAACTATTGCAAGATTGGAAGTTTTCACTTTTGGCAACATGGCAGGTTACATATTTAGGGGGAAATATGGCTCATCACAAAATACCTTCTGCTGGACATATTATAGTAAATATGCTTTAAAATGCACTGGTGAGCTCATAAGAAAACATGGGGAAACCCAAGAACAACAAAGAAAACAAACAGGGAACTGAAACCGGATTACTAAGGAAACTTAGAAATCAGGACAATTCTGGAGATAAAAGTCAACAACACATGTACCTAGAGATGTGGGAAGTAACTGTCACTTAACAAAATGAAAGATTAGGCCTCAAGCCTGCACAGTGTAGGTCAGGTCTAAGCTCAGACCTTGACAGTTAATGAGACACTCAAAGAGGCCACACTACTCAGGCAAGGAAGGATGAGGGAGAAAAGATGATCCACGTGCCTGCCCCTAAGGGCATCATCAGGAAAACCTGTCTGAACCAAATGTGGCTTTGGATATAAGAATAATTACAGTATAAATAATAGTCTCTCTAGAATTTATAATAAACTACCTTTATGTCAGCCTAGGGTTGAAATTTAAATTAGCCACACAATTGGGAAATCCTGAACTAAGAACATAAAGTCAACACAATGACCTATACATTCAGAAATATTGAAGGAAAATTACAAAATGACAAGGTAGAATATCTTAAAACATGTCATAAAGGAAAAAAACATTGAATAGGTCATTGTTGTGTTTAGAATAATGGTAAAAATACTAATTAAATTTAGAATGTGTATAATTGGACAATATTTAAAGAGTGATAACTAACAAAAGAGACATGGAATATAATTGGAATATCCTTTCTAGACTAGTACAGAGGGGAAAAATCAATCTAAGAAAAAATGTAATTCAATAAGGAGAAGAAGTCAAATTTAGGGTGAATAAGAAAAATTAAAAATAGAATAAGAACAAATAAGATTAATAAGATAAGAGCAATAAATCAAATTACTATACGCCAAACTGGGATTTGTTTCCTCTGAACTCAACTCTGTATTGTTCACAAAAAATATAGCCATATGCATGGAAATAAAAAATGAAAAATAAAAGTGTGTAGAAAGATATGACAGACAAATGTTACCCAAAAGAAAGAATACCCATATTAACATCAAATTATTCTGAAAAGCACAAAGCATTTTTTAGGGACAAAAAATTTATACCACATAGGTATATACATGTGCATGCATACATATGGAGAGAAAGAAAAGGAAAAACAATTCTAAAATTGACTCTGCCAATTGAAGTGCCTTTGAAATACATAAAATTACAAGAAGAAATTAATAAATTCACCATTCTGGTGGGAGATTTAACAAATTTACCTTAGTAATTCAAAAAGGAAAATTAGTAAGGCTGTGAATTTTAATAACAAAATTAGCTTGATTTAATAGACATATAAAAAGCATACTCCAAGCAATTAGACAACAAGATGATCTCAAACACATAAAGCATTTACAGACATTGATAAAGTGTCAGAGCACAAAATATCAATGAATATTTTAAAATATGCATTACATATTCCATATGCACTCACTAAAATGCAATTAAACTTGAAATATAACAAAAAGACGATTTTAAAAATTATGTCTTAACTTTCAAAATGCATTGCTATTCTAAACTGCCCAGAGACTGAAGAGAAATAAAACATAAATTTAAAGATACAAGTCATAATAAATGAGATGCATAGCCATCTTTTAAACTTTGTAATAAAAATGGAGAAGTGCTAATACATAATGAGCAATGCGTCCAAATTAAAAGTTAGAAAAATAAAAATAGAATGTCAATGTTGTAACAGAAGAAAAGTTTCTAAGTAATATAAATTGACCATTAAAAATTAATTTTAAATGAGAAAATAGCAAACAACAAAATAAAATGACTTTTTTTTAAAAAAAAAAAAGGACTAATAAACAATTTATTCTAAGATTGGTCAACAAGATGGCACAGATTAACAATATTACAAGTGAAAATGTAGCTATAAGTTTGGATAAAGAAAATAAAAGGATAATCAGGATACCCAGAACAACATTAAGCCAATTATTTAATACAAACAAAATGGAAACATTTCTTTAGAAATGAATAGCCTAATAAAACTTACTCAAGAAGAAATAGAAAGCATCAAAAATCCTGTTTACCACTTTAAGCAGTGTAGATAAAAAATCTTCTTCCAAAAAATTATGAGGTTCAAATGACTTTACACATAAATTATTCAACTGGGCATCGCAGTACATACCTGTAATCTTAGCCCATAATAAAAAAAAGACTTAAAAGATAATATTTACTGATACAAGTACTAGAAGAAAACATTGGTTAAATTTGTTGTAACCAACGAATTTAGAAAATTTTTCCAGTTTGCCCACCAAAAAACGAAAAACTTCCACAACGAAAACAAAAACATCATAAGTAAAGTCGAAATTTAAGTGTCAAACTGGAAAAAAAATTTGTACAGGTTACAGACAAAGGGCAAATCCCCACACATGTAAAGAACCCCTAAACATTAAGACTAGTATTGCAACAGAAAAACAAGTAAAAAAATAGCAACAGTAGTTCATAGAAACAAAAAGATCTTCAACCCTGCTTATAATAAGAGAAATGCAAATTCAAACTACTCTGAAGATCCATTACTCACCTATCAGGTTGGATAAAAGCCTGGATCATTGCAACTTGGTCTGTTGGCAAAGCTATTGGAACAGGCAGTCTACCATAATGGCAGGAAGAAGGCAAAAATGGTGGAAACCCCAAGGAGATAAAGGCAGCAATATTTAGCAAAAATTCATATGCATATTTGATGCAAGCTTGCCTGGCATGCATAAGGACCTGGGTTCAAACTCCAGCACTACATACACAACTGTCAGAGAAACAAAAACCAGATGAAAAAATAAGTAAAACTGATTTTCTCTTTCTCTCGTGCTCTCCCTTTCTCTGTCTTTTTTTTTTTTTCAAAGAGAGAGGGACAATGAGAGAAACAGAGAAAGACAGAAACAACTTTATTTAGTTTTTTACATGGCCTTAGTTGCTCCAACACTTAGCTGTGTACGTGGTGCTGGGGTTTGAACCCGGGTCCTCGTGCTTGCCAGGCAAGCACCGAAACCGCTGAGCCACCGCTCCAGTCCCTCCCTTTCTCTCTTTAAAAAAAAGAAAAAGAAAGAAAGAAAAGGAAAGAAAAGTTAACATAGCCTTTAAAATTAAAAACTTTAAGGGAATTTTCAATGCAGCTGTTCTTCATGCAATCTGAGCTATTTCAATCTTACAGCTCCGATACCTATATTGTCACCGTGTCAGGAAAAAAGAGAGCTAAGAAATCACAAACCAACTCTTAAATGCTCACAGCCCATTGACCATTAAAGCTCATATGATCCCATCAAAGAGCAAAGAGATTGGGAGTTCAGGAGATCACAAAGGTAATGGTTCTTTCAAATGATAAGCAAAATAGACAAACCCTAATAGTAAATACACACATAGACAAATCCTTAGCCAGACTAAGAAAAAGAGAGAGGACTCAAATAAATTCAGAGATGAAAAGGGAAATAATACAAATGACAAATTGACAATACAGATTACAAAAGATCATTAGAGATTACAAATAATTATAGAGCAACAAATTTTATAAACCTAGAAGAAATGGATAAATTCCCAGACACATACACCTTACCAAGACTGAATCATTAAGAAATCAAGAAATCAGTCCAATAACAGGTAACAAGACTGAATCAGTAACAAAAATTCCCACCTCAAAGGAAAGCCCAGAACCAGATAGCTTCACTTTTGGGTTCTATCCAACCTTTGAAGAACTACTACCAATTCTCTTTAAATTATTACCCAACATAGAAGAGGAAGGAATTCTTCCAAACATATCCTATGGGGTCAGCATTACCTTGCTACCAAAACCAGGCAAGGACCCGAGAAATAAAGAAAACTATGGGCATAGATGTAAAAATCTCTCAATGAATTGCTAGTAAGCCAAATCCAATGATTCAATATTTTTTGATGTAAGAATGTCTCAACATATGTAAATTGATTAACATGGCATACCAACTTAACAGAATGAAGGGGGTAAAAAAGATTTTAATAGGTGCAAAAACATTTGATAAAATTCAACATCCCTTCATGATTAAAACACCAAACAGATTAGATCTGGAAAGAACGTACAGCACTTAACAAAGGCCATTAATAAATAAGCTGACAGCCAATATTATATTGAATGGGGGAAAACTGAAACTCCTTTCTAAGACCTGGAACAAGGTAAGGATGCCACTTTCACCACTTCTACTCAGCCCAACACTGGAAGTCTCAGTCACAGCAATCAAGCAAGAGAAAGAAACAGAGGGCATCCAAAATGGTTCAGAGGAAGTTAAATAATCAGTATTTTCAGATAACAAGATTTTATATACATATAAAAAATTCCACCAAAAATTATTAGAACTAACACACAAATTGTGTAAAGTTGCAGGACACAAAATCAACATACAAAAATCAGTACCATTGCTATGTCAGTAGAAAATTATTAGAACTAGAAATCAAGAAAGTAATCCCATTTACAACAGCTACAAGAAAAATCGAATACACGTAACCAAAAGACAAAAGATCTCTACAATGAAAATAATCAAACACTGATGAAAAAAATGGAAAAGAACATAGGAAAAACAGAAAGTCATCTGGTACTCATGGATGCGAAAAATCAGTGCTTTTTTTTTTTTCTTTTTTTAAAGTGAGAGAGAGAACCAATTTTATTTAGTTTTTCATGTGGCTTTCATTGCTCTGACACTTCATTGTGTACGTGGTGCTGGGTTCAAACCCACCTCCTCGAACAATCCAGGCAATCACTGTCACTGCGGAACCACAGCTCCAGCCCTGAAAAATCATACTATCCGAATCGATCAACAGATTCAATGTATTTCCAATTAAAATACCAATGATATTCTTTGTAGGAAAGGCAATCCTAAAATTTGTATGGAACCACAAAAATCCCAAACAGCTAAAGCCATCAAGTTGCCTCTTTTTCTTGAGGAAAAAAAAAAAAGGACTAGCTGACTTCAAAGTATACTATAAAGCTGTAGTAATCAGAACAGCATGGTATTGGTCCAGAAACAGGCACATAAACCAAGGGAACAGAGCAGAGCCTGGAAGCACACACACATCTACAGCCAACTGATTTAGACAAAAGTGTAAGAACATGCACTTGATAAAGAACAATCTTTACAATGCATGCTGTTGGGAAAACTGGATATCCCTATGCAGAATGAAACTAGATCTTTCCCTTTCACCAGTTACAAAAATCAGCTCAAAATAGAACAAATGCTTAAAAAATTAAATACAATACCTGAAACTCTGAGAGTACTAGAAGAAAACACTGGGGAAATGCTTCAGGACATTACAATGAGCTACTTGGTTTTTTTTTCGGGGGGGGGGGGAGGTTGTTTGTTTTAATAAGATTCCAAAAGCACAAGGAACAAAAGCCAAAATTAACAAATGGGATTACATCAAACTGAAAGCCTTCTGCACTGTAGAGAAAACAATGAACAGCATGCAGAGACTCTACTGAACAGGAGAAAATACTAGCAGACTATACGTTGGACAAAAGGTTAATACCCAAGAACGCCCAAAACTCAACAGCAAATAAACAAATAGCCCAAGTGAAAATTGGCCTACAAATCTAAATTGACATTTCTCAGAAAAAGACATACAAATGTCCAACAGGTATATGACAAAAAAAAAACACTATCACTGATCATCAGGGAATGCAAATGACACCACAATGAGATCTCACCACATTCCAGTAAGAATGGTTCATATCAAAAAGACGACAAAAGCTGGCAATTATGCGGGGCCCCTGCAGACTTTAAAGGGAGAATAAATTAGTACTGCCATTATGGAAAAAGTAAGGCGTTTCCTCAAGAAAATAAAAATAGGGGCTGCAGCAGTGGCTCAGCGGTTACAGCGCTTGCCTGGCATGCTTGACGATCCTGGGTTCAATCCACAGCACCATGTACACAACTAATTGGAGGGAAAAAAAGATGACAAAATAAAAATATTAACTCTTCCTCTCAAAAAAAAAACTATTGTACATATTGAAAAGCTTAGAGGAAAAGATTTTTAATGTTCTCATCATAAAGAAATAATGTGTTTGAAGATATATGTGTTTATCCTGATTTAACATTACACAAGGTATACATGTATGAAAACATCACATGGTACCCATTAACATGCATAATTTTTCTGTTTTGGTGTATCAGTTAAAATTAAGTTAATTTGGGGGCTGCAGCCATGGCTCAGCGGTTACGGCGCTTGCACGGCATGCGTGAGCACACGGGTTCAAACCCCAGCACCCACGTGTACAATTAAGCTTCACAGCAATGAAAGCCACGTGAATAACTAAATTAAAAAAAAAAGGTGATTCTCTCTTTCTCTCTCACTATCCATCTCTCATTTAAAAAAATAATAATAGGGGTTGGGGATTTAGCTCGTTGGCAGAGCGCTTGCCTAGCACACGCAAGGCCCTGAGTTTGGTCCTCAGCCCTGAAAAAAAAAAAATAATAATAAGTTCATTTTAAAAGTGGGTCAAAATGGTAGAAAAATAGTAAAATAAAAAAGAAGTAAGGGTCATTCAAAAGAAAGAACAGAGGAAAGGAGGAAGAGCTGGGGGGCAGGGCGACAGCAAGCTCCCTAAGAAAAGGAAACACACCCACACGAGGGATAGGATTTGCTTTTTTTCAAAGAAAGACAAGGACAGTGAGAGGTAGAAAGAGAGAGAATCAACTAGTTTTTCATGTGGCTTTCGTTGCTCCAACACTTCTCTGCGTACATGATGCTGAGGGATCTGCCTCCATGCGTGTGCCAGGCAAGTGCAGTAACCACTGAGCCACCATTCCAGTCCATGTGACAGTATTTTATTTCTTTATTCCCAAAACCCATCCTAGTAGATACATTTTCCTCCCACGTCCCTCAGCTCGGCAAGGTCCTCAGCCCTTAAAACATTTCTGAGTTTTGGAGGCAGAGTAAAGAAGAGAGAACTTAATATCCACCACTCAACTCTGGTTGTGTTTCTGTACAAATACTTCTCAAGGTTTGATTTATTTTTTTCCCCAAGGATCTTAACAAATTCTTTGGGGTCTACCTATTCAGCTTTTGTGGAGCTACGAATTCCTAATGAAGCATTTGGACAACCCCCTACCCTACAACCTCATACTTGGGATTGAACCTAATAGTTCTTTTGAGACAGGGTCTGGCTCAGTTGCAAAGGCTGACCTCACCTGAGTAATTCTCCTGCCCAGATTGCTGGGATTCCTGGTGGGCACCACCAGGCCTGGCCCAGAATAATGCTTTAAATGCATAAAACTAAATTATATACGATTGCCTGGAAACCAGTTGCCCTGAAATGCATTTCCATCTCCAGGCCTTCCCAGGAGAGGACAGGCTAAGGTAATACAATGGAAGTGGCCTCTTCTTCTGAAAGGCCAAGGTACTGGGATTTAATTGGAGGTAGACCCATTTGCCTCACCAAAGAGGAATAAACTAACTCAAGAAAACTGGATTTGAAAGTGAAGTAGCTGATTGTCTATTTCCTAATAAAGTACTGTAATCAAAAATACTCAGTGTTGTACTTCAACAGAGTGTTTCATTTATCAAATGTTTCCAGAACATCCAATCCATTTCTTAATTTCTGTTTACTCTTTCATCATCTCCCCCCACCCACTCCTGCTTTATTCCAATCTTTGATCTAAGTCTTAGATGTTGACAAAGGATTTGGTTTATCCCGCCTCGCCGCACAAGATTCCACCACCTCCCTATTAATGAAGCAAATAGCACTAGAAGGGGATGTAATGTAAGTAATTCTCCCCGTGAACAGTAACTGTGGCATTGGGAGCCTCGTAGATTGCTTGATTGCATGCCTAATCACTCATGGTAATTCATCCGCTAGGCTTGATTCGGGGGCAATGCTTTTTTGGCATGCCAAATCTGACACCCGTCACAACTTAGCATCTTCAGAGGAAGCATTTGACAGAGAAATCTATTCACCCACCCCACGTGATGAAATGTGGTCCCGGCACCATCTCTCCAGTTGGTAGAGACCCCTAAGCACTGCTTTAGTAAAAGACAAGGATTTCAATATCTCCAGACTCAGGCGACAGAAATACATTGCTGTCTATTTTCTCATTTTGGTAGAAACATTTTTTCCCCAAAAGAACTCCATCAACTATATATATCACATAGTATAGTTTCAGACAAAACTACTATTACTTCTTGTATCGGTGTGTCCTTTCTGATCAGTAGTATCAGTTCACATAAATGTTAAAATGCATTACCCTTTGCTAGGTGAGGACTCAATAATTCACACACACACACACATCTATCCCCAGACCTCTCCCCCTTTATATTTCGGTAGAAAGAGGAATAAAAAATTAAAAAATATTAGATACTGCCTTTTGACTTGACTGCTAACACAATAAAGCAACATTGTAAACTGAATCACGGGAGTCTGCTGTTCTTATTGCTCTCTTTGCTGGTATTACTTCATGGATATTAGAACCCTTAGGGATATTGGAATATGAATAAAGATTTTTTTTAAATCAGCTGGGTTTTTTTTCTTGGTTCTGTTTCTAAAAATAATGCAGTTTGCAAAAACAGAAGGTTTGGTTTATAACACAAACAAAATTGTTACATTCTGAATGGGTTGTAAGTACCTGATTCTTTGCCTTTTTACTCATCCTTGCAAAAAATAAAAAAATAAAAAAAATCTGCAAATCCATTTGCTAACCAGCTGTACCTCTGTGCGAAATAGATAACAACCTGAGCAAGCCAGGGTTTGCTGTGAATCGGTGCTGATAGGCCTGAATCTCATAGCTTTTTTTAAATGCTAATGACAAGAAACATTTCCGAAGCCAAAACGCTCTTGTAGATCTGTCTTCCTCTATTATGACTGATATTTGCTTGTAAGTACATAGAACACTTGTTCCCTGTCCCTTATCTGCGGTGCTGCAGCATGCTGACCTACATACCATTCAGTACAATATGATGCACAAACATCTTCTATATAATTTTTCATTTTCGACTTAAAAACAGTAGAGGCAAAATAGGATTGCTGCAAATCTAACAAAGAGATGGCATTATTTCCAAATAAAAATGTGCATTTTTCCAAAGAATTTATTTGTCTAGCAGCATGAAGTTCATACATAGCAATGCCGTGGAAGGGTGCTGCATTGCGATTAGGAAGGAAAGGCTTAGGGAGAGAAACAAACCCCATCTTTTCTACTACCCGAGAATAATTAAACTAACTTATTTCTCACCGCAATTAAAAGTTCAGCTTTTCTGAACCGCGTTTTTCCAGTGTCACCAAATGCGGCAGATATAATAATGCTGAAATACATACAATAATAACAAAGGAATAAAGGTAGAAAGTGACATGGGTTGCTGGAGGGAGGGAAGAAATAATCTTTTCTCACACCTGCCATGATCAGAACCCTCCAAACCACACTATTTATCTTTTTAAATTTATTGTCCCTGTGGCTGCCACTCAGGAGCTCTTCTCCACCATTGATACGACACTTGGGTTTCCAGCAAAACTGTTAATAGTTGCAGTTGAAACCTTAAGCTTGTGGTTATCTGATGACCTGGCCTTCTTAATGCTGTGCAGGACCATTGTAATTGCAAATACGGAAAAAAGAAGACTGCATTTCTAGGACAGGGCACAAAGGAGACCGGCAGAGGCACCAAAGAGGTCAAAGGGCAAATAGGGTGACCCGCCAAATTGAAAACCCCTCATTAACTTGGAACCCGGCTGGAAGTCTTTTGTCACACAGCCTTCCTTTCCCTCGCAGAAGAGGTGGCTTACAGATGCACCTAGGTTTAATTTTTAATGATCAGCTGTCTGTTTTCCAAGTGTGATGTGTTTAAAACAATTGGTAAATCCCCAAGAAGGATAAAAATGGCTTGGGTGGTGGCCCCATAGACCTCTTCCTTTGCACTCTAAGTGACTTATTTTGTTCCCTGATTATTTTGAGGAGTCTTAAAGAAAAAATTTGCAACAAAATATTTTGCTACCATTGTTGGGTATTAACAGTGAGTTTTAAGGAGGCATCACGTTCCTGAATCCTTATTTTGCGCTTATGTAGAAGTAGAGCATGTCTTTACAAAGAGTTAGCAATTATTTAAGTTTGACCAGCTAGAAGCCTCTTTTCCAAATACCCAGATCAGAGATAAAATAAATTTTCACACTTTTGCAGTTTTACAGTTATTCTGCTTAATTGTTTGCACCAGCCAAATTTACCCATCAGCTTCCAGATCCCCGCCTAGTTGTGAGCAATGTAAACCCAGCATTTTACAATTTCTATGTGATATGATAAACTTAACATTCTGCTGAGAGTCTAGAGATCCAGAGTCTCATCTTAGCTCTACTGTGAACTAGCTATGTGACTTTGAGCAAGTCACTTGACCTCTCTGAACCTGTTTATCTGGGGTTTGGAGTAGTTCAACCGTAAGAGGTCTTCTGGCTGTAAAATTCTACAGTTGGCTCCCACAACCTTTCCACTTGGGACCACTTACTCACCACTGTTGGCTCATGTTAACTGCTAAATACCATGCAATAGTTTTCTAAGTGCTTATTTCAGATGATGCTGGAAGCGCTTTGAAAGCCTTGTCTTTCAGCATTGCCACAGATATGCTTTTGTGGTAAGCAGTTTCTACTTTGCTATACATTGCTAATGGCAACATTATACTCCAACACGAGCTCCATAGGTCTAACTTATTAATGGTCTATGCTAATGCAATTTTCAGAAAGTATGTTTTTATTAAATTTTCTGGAATTTCAACACAGCAAAACAACATAGAACTGCTTGATAAATTACTCTGAATAGATTTAGTAATTTGTGTAAGGGTGGCTCTCATTTATGTGAGAAGCCTAAATCCATTTAAAGTTAATTTCTAATTTTCTTATATTTATGTCATTCAGAAATACACTGCTAGTCCAGGAGCAATCTTTCCAAAACCCAAGTGAACTATTAATTTTGTTTGGGTTAAAGCATAAAATGTTAACAGTATACAGTATCCATAATTTGCCAGTTACTACTCAACTCCTTCCAAATGCTGCGGTCTTTGCCTTTGTTTTTTTTTTTTTCCTCCTTGTTTGAGATCTTGTGTAGCATCTCTGGGTGTTTTTTTTTTTTTTTTAATCTTAAATACAGGGGAAAAGATAGATGACTTTATTAAGCCACAGTTCCTAGTAAATATCGAATCAACATTAAAGTTTTCATAGACTAAGCAATCTGCATTTTATACTGCTTTTAAGGGTTTGGATGAAAATGTAATAGTCAAACACTCTAGGTCCCTCTCTGTGGGGTTCTATTTATAAAATACAGCCAAATGAAGGTTCCACTTCCTCACTGCCATCATGATTTAAGAATAATCACCAGGTGGTTGAATTCGGTCTGATCCTGTGCTATGCGCTATAGATAGGCCCATTCATATCGCTAAGATCACTGCCCGTGAAGGATGAGAAGATGACAGTAAGATGGATTTACCCACACAGAGCATACGGATTGTGAAATATAAGCATCAGGTAGAATTTCCACAAGGAATGTAGAAAAGGAGTGAATTTTAAATGCTGTTCTCTGGTAACATCTTGTGCCGTAGGTTTCAGCCAACATTTAATTAAACAGACACACACCAATGTACTATGCATCAAACACAGCAATATATTAAGTAACTTGAAAAATTACCCACCAATACAAATTGATATTTGTTAGGAGACAATTTCTCCAAGAATTTCAAAAGTCCATAAAGAAGTTAGAAAGGAAATGAAATAGCTGATTTCTATTTTGTTTTAATCAAATTCGGTTTTTTATTAGTTTACTTAACATATATTGAGTTCTTCCTTTGTGCCAAATAGCTTGTTTTTTCTAAGTTCAATATAATTCACGAGAGAAATAAAGTGTAAAAGAAATCACATTGATTTTTAAAGCACTTTCCTCACAGAATTGACACACCCGGTGAAATGGATAAAATATTTCAAATCCGATTTTTAAAAATCAAAGAGATATTACCTTAACTATCTTCCTGCTATCACTGGGAACTATTTCAGAATTTTCTCCCAAGCACTCTTTTGCAGTTGAACAGAACATATGATCCATTGCTTTTCACTTTGAAGATACAACGAATCTGGTAACTCTAGATTATCTGAAGCTAGTCAATCCAAACTGTGGTCACATTTAATCACCAACTTGACACTGAGATAGTGGAAAGAAAGCTAAGAAGAACATAATCCAGGCCAGGCATGGGAAATGGCAAAGTAAATACTGTCACCATAACTATCTTTTTTTTTTTTTGTTTTTAAGACAGAGGGACAGTGAGAGAGAAAGAATCAATTTTTATTTAGTCTTTCCAGTGGCTTTCTTTGCTCACTTCATTGCGTACGTGGTGCTGAGGTTCAAATCCTCATCCTCACACATGCTGGGCAAGCACCAAAACCGCTCCAGCCCTAGCCATGACAATTGAAGTTGAGTTTCCACATTGTTTCAATTTGTGGTCCCCAGTTGGGAGCTGTCACACTAAGTGAACTCAGGATGCCTCCCCACTCCAACAGGTATGCTCAAGACACTTAATCCAAGAGTCATTTCATCTGTAACTGGAGTGGCCATATATTCCTATTTGCTTGGGACATCACCATTTACTGCTATTGTCCTGGAATAATTATGGAAGGCTTCCATTTACACTTTCAGAAAGACTTGGTTAAGGGTGGTGAATTACACAGGCCCCCTACACATAATACAATCTATAATACAGACCCCAATCTCTGCATTAGAACAAGTTTCAATCCTGAGACAGTTCCAAAAAATGAACTGATAAACTTGCAAATTTCTCCTGGAATTTATAAGCTTCTGCTTCCATGCAACGGACACAGTTGCAGTGGTTTTTTTTTTTAATTGTTGTTTGTTTGTTTGTTTGTTTTAAGAGAGAGAGTGAGAGGCAGAGAGAAAAAACCAATTTTATTTTTTTTTCATCTGCCCTTTGTTTCTCTGACAGTTGTGTACGTGGTGCTGGCATTTGAACCCGGGTCCTCACACATGCCAGCTAGCACTGTCACTGCTGAGCCACTGCTCCAGCCCACTACACAAAACTTCTTAAGAGCAGAAAATGTATCATATTTCACTTAGGTGTCTCCCAATGTCTTTTGCACTTAGCCTTGTTTAAAATCCACTCAATAAATGTTTGTTGAGATGCCTAGGATCATCCAGTCAAAACACCTGGATGATTGGCCTAATTCTTTACCTTTGATACAGCTATTTATCATCATGCAGATCTAAAGAAATCCAGGAAACAGACACACCTCAGCCGGGGCGTGGCTGTGGGGAGACGTGCACCGGTGCACCCAAAAGCCAGCAACAGCCACACTGAAACCATCACTTCCCCTCCTAGGAACTTCTCAATCTGTCTTCATGTTCTTTTCTAAAGGAACTCGTTGGCCACTTCTACAACCGAGATGTTCTAAAGGTAGCACCCAGTTCTTCTCCCCAACCACCCAACAAAAAAAAAAATCCACAAAACAGTTATTTCCACCAAGATCTCCTGGATAGATAAAGTAAGGGTGACAGACAGAATCTTGCTAAAGAAATAGCACATCAGCCTTAACTCGGACAGCATCTTAGGAAGTCTGGGGCCCATGAAAACACCATCACCCAGGTGGTAACCAGAGATCCCTCAGGGGGTAAATAGGAGAGAAGAAAAGAGATCTGCCCACAAGTTATCAGCAAGAACGGCAGCATTTAATAAACCCTCCTGAGTTGTACCAAGCATCTTGTCTCTGTTTTCACATCTCCAAATTTTAATTTGCAATTTTCAAGTCATGACTTTAACACATTTGTGATTATTTTTTTTTTTTCAGATAATCCAGCAGAGTAAATAAATGCTGTGGCTTACACCTCATGAAATGACTTCTCTGAGCCTACCACCTGGGGTGAAATGACAACTGTCATATAATTTTGCTATGTCTGGTAAGGAAAACATTGTCTGCAACATCCATCTATCTTTAAAACACAACACATACCTCAAGCTGAAACCAAGGACCATGTGGAACAGGCACGCAATAGAGACTCCACGGCTTTGCACGTTCCTTGGAAGATTCGAGTCTGGGAGCTTTCTCCTTTCAATGGCCAACCTGAAAGTTGTTTCATCAAGAAGGAGGGAACAAAGGAAGTCTTTCATTTACAAAAGAACGTCTAGTGGCATAGGGTCTGCAGGAACTTTTGTTTATGCTGCACCTGGCACTATTTTTAACTGTCTGTGGAATGGAGTTGCCTATGCCAATACTGAAGGCAAAGAGAGTGCTTCTGTGTCCCACACGTCAACTCTTGCCATGTACTTGTGAACCCTGTGGGAGCACTCTGGCAAGGAGAAGGTGCTTGCATTCTTTGTGGATGGGTCTGCCCCCCAGCTTCTGCAGGTATAGGACAATTCACCAGCAATTCTGCTCTGACTCACTACGACTTATGCCAACTCACAGTTCACTTGACAGATCGCAGTGCTTCCCTAGCTCAGGGAAAGACAGCCTTTGAAATAGCCTTGCCAACAGCGGGTGGATAAAACTGAGCCAAGGAACTCTTTTTGTTCATTGCATAGCTTTCCCTGGTCAGGGAAAGATTTTGGAATTTTTTAATTGTTAAATCTCTAACTGAATCTAAAAGTATGATCTTTCCTTTTCTCTTTTGAACTAAAGAAATGATGGTCTATGCCTATAGTTGTCTCTCATTCTGTACTCATGAGAACAAGTTCAGCGATGTCATTAACTGGTTCAGCATAGAAGGTAACACATGGGACTGAGAATTCAGAAACTTGGTTCCAGAGTCAGCTCAGTTGTGCCCTGGCTGCTGTGTTTCTTTGGACATTTCACTTCATCTTTCTCTTCAACACAACTTCCTTTTTGATAAAAGAATGTTGGCCAAACCAGGCAGAGTGGAACATATATGTAATCCCGGAGACTTGGGAGACTGAAGCAGAAAGATAGCAAGTTTCAGGCCAATCTCAGAAACTCAGCAAGGCCCTCAATATTTAAGTGAGACCCTGTCTAGAAATAAAAAAGGGTTGAGAATGTAGCTTGGTAGTAAAGTGCCCCTAGGTTCAGTCCCTGGTTGGAGAGGAAAAAAAAAGAATGTTGGCTAAGGTTTTCCTCAAATTCCCATTCCAACTCTAAAATGAGTCTGTGGTTCTCTAACAGGAGCCTAGTATTTAGTTGGATGGGAAAAGTTTATTTCTGAGACTTAAAAACTGATCGTTGAGGAAAAGAAAGTTTTGAGCTAAAAAAGCTGCAGATCTTGACCATCAGCCCCAGTAAATCTGCAGGCCAATATTATATTCTCTCATGATGAGACACACCCACGTAGAAAGTTAGTCCAATATCAAGATACATTCTCACAAGAACATTCAGAGGTGACTTATGTGCCTGCCTTGCTCTCAAAGAAAAAGAGACGTTGCCAATAATCAACTCAATAAACAGCCTCCTGTGTTTCGGAATGATGGTTCAAATCAACCCCTAGCCAATTTTAGCTTAAGAAAAATGTATGAAAAAAAATAAAAAAAAAAGAAAAATGTATGAAATCTTAAGTAAGAATCACTTCTGGTTAAACACATCATTTCCCCTCCCCCCAAAATTTAAGAATCCAAATATTAAAAGCATAGCTTCAACTTGTGATTTTTAAATGTTTAAAATCCAGCTTTATCTCACAGGCCAGTAAGCCCATAACTTAAAAAATTATAATTACAAATTTGCCCCTCTTTCCTAAAATCCTAAACCCTCTCTCCTTCCACCTATCTTCCATTTTACGATGGAATCACCACAGACTTCCTGGCTTTCCAATTGCTGGAGCCCCAGCCAGTTCAGCCAAGAGCAAAACTGACTTTACCAGGACCCTCAATTGCCAGAGTATCCGTAAAAGCTGGTTACAGAGGGCAGTAAAGGAGTCGGTTTCCAGTTCCAGGAACCCTTGTCCACCGCAAAGGGGCAGCTTGCAGGAGAGCAGCGCACGTCCACTTTGGGGTGACACATTCACTTCTACCCTTGGCCACCAGTGGTCATTCACTCCCAGCAGCTCAGGCATTTCCTGGGTAGCAAGGTCACTGTCTGAGCACGTCCGAGCTGTTCTTTGTCACTGGAGCTGTGAGCTGTGTTCGGAGTTTTCATGCACTACACACTTAGTTGAAACCGGGAGGGGGTGGGAAAAAAAAAAGAGGTACACAGATGTATAGTTGGTTTTTATGTCCTGTAGGGATACCCTTGAAACGTGTTAAAAAATGTCAGTCAAGACATCTGGTCAGCTGTCCTAATCCATATTGGGGTTTTTAGGCTACTGTTCTGCCCCAATATGCTTTGAACATTGCCAATATGCTTTCTCCACAGAAGCAGCAGTGTGTCCCCTTTGGTTTCTCAGTTCATCCCCAGCACTAGTGTTTATAGTGTCACGTACGGAACGAAATGAAAAACCACATACTGTATCTCATGTGTCTGGCTAATGAAACGGGTCCGACAAACCTTGTGCAATCAGGGACCGGGGCCCATTGGCTTAGGTCGGGTCCATCTTGCAGACTGCAAAAGAATCAGCTGTCGCCAGTGCCATGCGGCAGATGGACAGTTTGCATCCGATTTCCAGCCCGGCGCCAAACCCTTTAGAAGCCTTGGCAGCCCGTGCACCACCAGGCAGCAGCCTCTGATGCCCTGCAGATGGCTGAGGTGGCCATCTTGCCTCTGCACCCGGAGAGGCCCAGTCTTACTCTCAGGCAGCGTTCACTCTGGCCTGGGCCCACGGTGGGCCACGCAGAGCCTGTGGGTCCAAGAGGCTCTCACCACTAGCCAGAAGCTTCCACCAGCTTCCACTTCTACTGGGGCAGCAGCTAAAATATTCTTTCTTTAAAATACACACACACACACACACACACACACACACACACCCTGGTCTGATTCCTCCTACCTCAGATTTCTGGTGGTAAATGTGCCTATCTTTTCCCAGGTCACTAGTCCAAACCCTAGACAGTGATCTTTTTTCTTCCCTGGAAAATGAGAGACTCTTTGGACAATGCCAAACCTTTAGCCCACATCAACTTCCATGTAGCCAGTGTGGGAATCTAGATATTCCTTTAAAACCAAACAAAATCAGGAAAAAAAGCAAGCAAGCTAAAGTCTGGACCACTTCCTCCTGCTTCTACTGTCCAAAGGTCAAAGGGGCTTTCTTCCTCCAGGGTGACCAGGGTAGCTCCCAGAGCATCTTAGACTCGTCTTCCCCCTGCATGGCTACCCAAAGTGTCAGCTAGTGGTAATTTCAGAATAATCAGGATTGCAAAGTGGAAGGTTTTAAATTTGGTGTCCACTGTAAGACCCGCTCAGAGCGCTGCTTCATCTGGGTCTGACTTGCCCTGATCCCTGAAGCAGAACAAAGCATCGTCTTCATGGTAGTAAGACTAATCTTGTGAACAGGCAGACAAATCCGTCAAAAAGCTGAGCCTCGAGGTCTTCCAGGAGAAGCCCTTGCACATTTGGTAGGAGCAGTTAGGAATTCCGACTGGCGCTGTTGGTTAGAAGTCACATCATTGCACCCTAGGGCAAGGGGTAGTTCTCTCCCTCCCAGAAGATCTACCAAGAAATGCCTACTTCCCTCCACACCTCCTTACTACAGCAGGGCAGGCAGGGAGAAGTTTAGAGCAAGTGACTGACAAAAATTAAAAACACACTCAGTGAAATAAATTCAATAATGTGTGATTTCCAGCCACTCAAAAGTAATAGAAATATTTGGTAAAAATATATAGATATAAATTGCCAATTAATGCAAACTGGTTAAAGCCAGTAAATGGAAAAAAATAAAAAGTTAATTAGAGCTTTTTGAAGCTTTGTTATATATACATCATTTGCAGGTGCTACAAAAGTGAAAAATAACCATTATAATTACTAGTATTCAAAGATTCATATTTTTCCCGTGTAATTTATTTAGGATTATCAGTTTCCTTGTAGTTATACAAAAGGCCTGTCAAGGTGTTTCCCACGTGTTTGGCTCATGTGTGTTCCAAAAACAAGCCAAAATGCTGTTGTATTTCACCCAGTACAGGGAAGCTACTCAAAGACACAGAGAGAGAGAGGGAAAAAAAAAAAAAATAGGCCAAGTTTTACCTGGATCTCTATCTTGGTTAAATTATCTTACATATGTTTTAATTTTTTTTCTTGTTCTTTCTGTCTTTATCTTCCTCTCTCTCTCCCTTTGTTAAAATACATCTGTGTTTGTTGACTGCCCCAGATTATATCTAAGTGAGGAGTGGGTGTACCAGCACCTGGTATGGTATATGTAGCTTAACAATACATATCATTACATTATTTACAGCTCATTTTATGTTATTCAATAGTAAACTGCAAATTAACCCTTTAAGAACCAGCGGGGGAAAATGCTCCATTAGGCATAAGATACCCAGTGAAGGCTTTCTCCCCCAGCAGAATTGTTAAGAGTACATCTATAACTGTATTCATAAACACGGAAGTGTGTTCATTACAGCAGGGATGCCCACCAGAGCCGGCTAATTCCTCTCTCAGGAAATCTGTTTCATAATGATATTCCTTACTACGCCACACTTGTGCTGATAACACAGGTTATAAAAGGGACTTCGGATGGGAGTCAATTAATGTACTGGCTCTTTAACCTCCTTTATTAGAGCACACTAGGCACCAAAGGGACTTGCTGTTATGCTGCTGGCAACAGAAAGACCCAAACGATGCCATTTCGTGCCATCTCAGCCCTGTCTTCGGCTCACCGGAATGCACATCAGGATCTGACCTCGTTAGGCACTGATTCAGCTGTAGCTGAGAACGCAGGCCAGCTGGTGAAGGTGGGCACCCAGAAGGAACCTTCCTCAGACCTGAGAAACTGCCATCACCAAAGCCGACCTCAGGGCCCATGGTACTTTTTACCTAGCTTCTAAGCCATCAAGTTCTACTGACTTGGGGGCACTGAAGCCCAAAGAGGCAAAACAACTAGCCTCAAGTCACCCAGAATGTTAGGAGCAGAACCCAAACTGGAGAATTCAGAGTTCCTGATTCCTAGAAGGGCCCCCCTACCCCGCTTCATCTCCTGATGCTTTTTTCAATATGAAAGACAATCATAATAACAAATTACTAAAGATTCAACCCAGGGAAGATAAAGGGATAGAAATATATAAATAAATTTAAATAATTTGGAAGGAAGGGAATTTTAAACCGAATTGCAGAAAAGAAGTCACAAGTTTCAAATAAGGTCTTTGCTAATAAGAAATTTGGCTTTTCTTTTTTCTCCTCTAATTCACATTAATGGGGGAAAAAATGTATGGGTTGGACCAAAAGCAAAGGTGCTCTTAATAATGTGGAATTTTCTATAAAAAAGATACAATAAATTTGAGGTGAGAAAGAATCTTTTGCTACTTCACTACCCAAACACCACTGTAACCTTTAAAGAACCCAACAATGTCTTGTTGCTGAATTAATCAGTCTCAAGATTATCAGCAATTTAGCTACATTTTGTTGGTAATTAGCTTGATAAATTAAGATCTGCAACAGAAAACATGACATCTTATTGTTCCCGAGGTTTTATGGTATTTTTCTAAAAACAGCAGCTTTCTTTTAAAACGTTCATTTCTATTGCAAAGAGACAAACAACAAAACCCAAAGTTTGCCGAGTCTGGCTTGAGACATTGACAGCCGGCCCCAGATCCACCGGGCAAAATATCAAAGGCTAGCCATTCATAATGTAAACTTCAAACGTGTGGTTTAAAATAATATCCAAATCCTAGGACTGTGGGCAGTGGCGTCCAGATAGTGAGGAGCTATCAGTTTAATTCCTTCATGTTCTCCTTTCTTTTCTATAATCATGGAACAAATGGGCTGGTGGGGAAAAATTATGAAAAATGATGAGTTACGGGGAGATGTTTACGTGTTTACCCGAAAGGCTTTGTGTGTGTTAAGAGTGCAAAAGTGGCAAATTAGAAGCCAAGCTCTTTTTCATCAAAACTGTGCACAAACAAGATGATTTCTTGGGCTAATTTCCATTCAGGGGGCAGTGAAAGTTATTTTAAATGACCAAAGCCATTTCAGAAGGGTAAGAGCATAGAATCGTGTCCACGGGGTCAGAGCTGCTTGCTCTCAGAGATTTGAAATGCTCCAGAAGCACTGGCGATACCGTCCCCTCCCTTTCACAATGAATGGAAATGAGAAAAGGTATCTTCCTCCGAAACATGCTAAAAATATAGCAATTACCCGATACAGATGTGCTGTAATAAACTCGTATTCCAACACATTCTGTTTCAGCCATGATTTCCATTGCAGAAAACTGTACTAATAGAAACATCCCTATTAATCTGAATTTGAGATATTTCATACAATGTATATTACCTTTCTGCTGCCTGCAACCTTCTGCCAGGTTTTTTTTTCTTTCTTTTTAGGAGGTGTTTTGAGGGGACCATACCATGAGAACAATACACAGCTGCTGCTGTATAGAGATATCTAATTGTCAATATTGTGGAAATTCTACAGCTTATTACGTGCATTCAGTCTAATTCTGGGCAAATTGCCAGTCACTTCAGGGACAATCAAGTGAGCCACATTACACGTGGTACAGCATCACAGCTTTAAGATACCCGGCTGTTTTGCCTCTGGCCAGAGAATGTTTGTACCAGTGCTACCGAGTGAAGGGGGGTAACTACAAATAAAATAAAATTTGTATTTTTTCAAGTGGGCTGCATTTCAAGCCCAGATGTTAGTAATGAAAGATTCAATTTAAGGATTTAAATTACAAATAAATAAAGTATGAAACAGATGTGATTTTTAAGGAAGTTCAAATTATCCAGGAAGAAAAATATCTCTGTGCATGACAAAGTAATAGGGATTGTCTTGAAGAGTCTGTTGAAAACAATCTGCTAAGCGCTATTCACCCTTAGGACAGGATTGGTTTGGAATGGGAAGGACTGGTGGAGCTTGTCATTAAACAAAAATTGTGTTTAATAAAACTTTATAACCGTGATTAATCCTATGAGGCCCTAAAGGAGTTTGCAGTTTCTGATAAACACATTTTCCTTGTTTGCAATGGTAATGATATTTTGAAGTGAATGGAATAAGAACAAAAAAAAAAAAAAAAAAAAAACTCTGAGGGTAGAAAAAGGAGGGTTTGGCAGGTACCACCTAGGCAGAAATTTCAGGAACATGAAATAAACACGGACCACCCATTAGGACCTTGCCTTGATGTGTGCAAGACACATGTGCCAGAGATGGGTGTAAATATTACTGAGAAAGCTCCTGAGCAGGCTGTAATGGAGCACATCTTTATTTATACAGACAAGCTAATAAGGCTTTTTTTTTCTTCTAAGCCGATCATTAGGTTTGCCTATCAAAAGGGTGACAGTGATATAAAACATGATGTCTCCTATTTGGAGAATATTCCATGAAAAGGAGATCAGAAGAGGCCATTCAAAGCTTCCCTGTCCAGCCCAATGACCATTAGTCAATTGTAGCTATTTAAATTTTAATTAATTAAAATCAAATAAAATGTAAAATTACATTTTCCACTGTGTGAGTCATATTTCAAGTTCCTAATAGCTGCACGTGGCTAGTGGCTACCATTTTGGACAGTGAAGATAAAGCACAGATCACCACCGAAAGTTCATTGCCTGACTGCTCTAGAGCCGTAGAGGAAGATTCGATGTGGACATCAGGAGGTTGAGCCGATTCTTCTTTCCAGCCGTGTTCCTTCTGCCATGTGGCTGTCTCTCGTCTATCTCTCCTGTGCAGACACACACCTCCATACCCTGATACTCAAACTAGGCTGACAAAGCATCCATTACAGTGACCTTCAGAGGCCCCAGGGCAAAACCAACCCACAAGTCTAGCTCTGTTGGTCAGACCTCTCACCTGCTGGTCAGCTATCCCCAACAGATGACTGAGGACAAATACCTCCAATCTCATTCTCCACACCCAGACATTACGTGTGCTCTACAGCACCAATAACCAAACGTCGGCTCATCAAAGACCACGACACTAAATCAACCCATGGAAACTTGGAGGTGGAGAAACACAAACTGCAAAGCAATCTTCCTTTAATAGAAGAACCAGTTCAGATTTAAAAAAAAAAAAAAGGTTAATCTTTTGACATACAGGCATTAACAATGGCATTGTGTGGTGGTGGAAATCTTATCTCCTGGGCATCTCCCCTGGTGCCAACTGCATGTCGCACAGACCCACCCTGGAAGAGCAGCACAGCTTCTTTGTGTGCGGGGCATCACCCGTGTGCCACATGAACTTTCCCTGACTCCTTGGAACTGCCAGAAGCCATTTCCCTCGGATTCTGGCTGTGACAAAAGCGGCACTGCCTCCCTGGCATCAGATGGAAAATGTCATTTTATAAAAACTCAAAAGTCAACATCTTTCAAAACTCAAAACCTTCAATATGTGCCAGAGTCATTATCGAGAAACTTTCAGAGGGTCTTCAAATCCCAAGAGCACTTTCAAAATGCATACAGTTTTCTCGGTAGTAAAATAGGTGTCTTTCTGTAATTTCACACGGAGACGTCCCCTGAGTCTCTGTTGATTGAAGGTTTTTGTTTCGTCGGTCACACAGAGTTATCTCTCCAATATGCCTAAAGAATTGCAGTACATTGGAACCAAAAGGGACTTTAAAAATGGTCCAGTTCAAGGATCATAACCTAGGGTCCACAAACAACTCAAGGATTCATGAAGGGGCAGCAAGAAATGTGTGAATCCTACTGTACATAAAACTGTACCTGGGAATTTTTCATAGAAGGTCCATAGGTATTATCAAATCACCAAAGAACAAAGAAAGGTAAGAACCACTGTCCTCTCTCATTTGCAACCAGAAACCTAAGGCCCATTGAAATGAAACAAGCTTCCAAAAAACCACACTAGTGCATCTGTGACTCAAGTTGGACTAGAAATTCCTCCCAAATCATAATCCACTGCAATTTCCACTGTAACTGGGTTGTTTTACATTCAGAAAGAAAATAAATAAATTACAAATGAGGATTTTGGATTTAGTTGTAAGCACTACTATGCAAATTCTCAAAGAGCTATCTACACTGAGGAAAATTTGGAGAATTCACTACTGCTTAGAAAAACTTAGCTCTTTGCCTTTCTCCAAATTTCAGAACTATTTTAGAAAGATGATCCTGCCACTTGCTCTTTCCTAGGTATGTATTTGCTTTATTTTTAATTAAGCTCTTTAATGGGTTCTGTTACATGCCTTGGATTTTGGATACTGTAAATATGTTGCTCATTAGGAAATGTGTGTATGTTCACATAATTTGTTTACCAACAATTTTTAAGAGGTCAAGGAAAAAACTTTCTTAAATGAAGTTTTTAAGATATTTAATATGCATTGTTTTTCTTCCAAATCACCATGGCTAAGGGTCCAGACTTAAAACAAATGGTCTTGGACATAATCTTGGCCTCACCCCTGCCTATCACACCAGGTCTATGACCTTGGACAAACCAATTAACCCCTCCAAACCTGAGCTTTTTCATCAATGTTAATGGAGCTAATAATAGGAAGTATCTCATAGAAATGTTATAAAACAAGAAGTTCAAGGATTTTGAGAAGTAAGTGGCACAAAGAAAGTGCTCTGGCAGGGTTTGCTCATAATTAGAATAAATTTTAGTTGCCAAGTTGAGACATTTTAAAAATATATATAAGAAAACCAACAAACCCATTGCAGTGGATTGCATGGATCCCCTGCTAACCCTCACAACCCGTGAATGTGATCTTTCTTGTAAATAAAAAAAAATAGTCTTGCAAAATGTAAGGATCTTGTGATGAGATGTTCCTGGATTATCTGAATGACCTAAACCCAATGAAAAATGTCCTTATAAGAGACACACAGAGGAGAGATAGATGGGGGAAGAGGAAAGTGGCATATAACAACAGAGGCAGAGACTAAAGTGCTGCCATAAGCCACTAGAAGCTGTAAGAGTCAAGAGAGGACTGTCCCTATAGCCTCCCTATAGTACTCCTGAGTGAGTATAGGCCACCACATCTTGATTTTGGAATTCAGACCTACAGTACTGGGAAAGATGTCATAAGTCATCAAGTTGGTGTTCATTTGTTACAGCAGCTACCAGAAACTAATACATCCACTGTGTCTTAAGTGCAATCATATACAGTATTGATAAGCACATAAATCTATGACAATACAAAATTGTGATGATTTTTAACCAGTCCTCACAAATAATAAAATATTTTATTTATATTTAACAAAACTGACAAAAAGACAATTCAAAGGACTTCAGTCTCCTTGGTGTCCCTGAATTTTAGATCTACCTTTCTCTGGGACAGCACCAGAATTGATGTACAGAAAACATGGCATTACTTGAGAAGCTTACCCTCTTCTCTAATTCCCTGGTTCCTGTTATCTCATTTTTCCTCAAAGAAAATAAACTTGCATGCAGTGTCTCACTTTGTCTCACAACAAATGGGAAACCAATGTGTCAGTCAAATCCAGCATGAATCCACCAACCAAATTAAAGTGGCAAAGTGAGGAAAGGGTGGTTCAAGAGAGGCACACGCAGATTGAGTCCTACAGAGGGAAAACTCTTCTGCTCTTTTTTGAGGGTTCAGAATAATCAAAGACTTGTGCACAGAAGGAAGAAAATATAGCAAGTAATTCTATTTCACTCGGTTGCAAGTAGGTTAACTGATCATCTCATCAGAAATCTTTAAAAACCTATAAATGGCTTTGCCCAATCAGTGTTCAGCAATGTCAACCCAAAATCCTTTTCAACTGCCCTTCAAATAAGACCAAAAACATAAATTTCCTTTCAGACAAGTATACTAAGGTAAAGTCTTTCTAGTGAAAACGGTCAAATGTGTTTGGTCACCTGCCCCAGTGACTAAATGATCCTGGACATGGCCAAGGTCATCAGATCCACCCAGATACCTTTGATGGATGCCTATTTCCCAGCTTCTGCAGTTTTCACTCCCAGGTTCTAATTACAGTTGTCACCTTCTCCAGAGGAGGACCACCCTTCTGATACTGGAGCTGCTTCACCCCACATGCTGGAGCTGGAGGCTTCTGGGAGTTACAACAGAAGTCCCCCGACTCTGGCCTCCCACCCAGTAGCAGACCACTATTCCATGTTGCAGAACAGCCTGCAGCTGGGGCCTGTCTTAGTAATGATGAACATCACATGACCACAGTATAATGTTCCTGAATCAGCACATCTAATCACCTCAGAATGGCCTTGGGTATTTATAAGCAACAGATAGAAAGAAGATAGGCAGACAAACATTTGTCTCTGATGACACCAAATATTTGTTCTCCAAGAGTAAATATCCATTCTTAGAAACAGATAAATCCTAGTGTGCAAAGCAGTGGACTAAACCAAGTAACTCTTAAAAGGACACAGGTTAAAAAAAAAACACACACACACACAATGAATTGATCTTACATAGCTTATAAACTAGATTTGAGAAACATTCCAAAAGAAGCATTCAGAACATTCAGGATAATAAGAAGAGTTCTAGCATTTGAATGCTTTTGTTGCTGAGTACTGGTTGAAAAGTCTGACTCTTTAATTCCCAAACACATTTTTGTATATAAGACATGATGTTAACCTGCAGACCAAACATATATGCCATTCTAAAGAAAAAAACAATGGATTTGATTAGGTCTGTTTAAAAGTCTTCTATAAGAGGAGGAGGAGGTAGGGGAGGAGGAGAAAGGGGAGGAAGTGGAGAAAGAGGGGCGAGGAGGAGATGGGGGAGGAAGAGGAGTGGGGAGGAGAAAGAGAAGGGAGGGGGAGGAGTAAAAGCCCTGGAACTTCTTCGTCTTTGTTGTTTCTTGGTCAAAAAGAATCATGTGATTTTAAATGAGGAAGGAAATTTCCAGTATGGCCAAAATAGTAAGGGAGATAAGAGGAAGATAAAGAAAAAAATTGTTCTCTGGGAGAACAGTAGGCAAAGCAAATAAAGTAAGAATGTAGCGGAAAAGAACAAGCAGTGGACCACGCCAGGAGTCCTGGGTTCACGTTCTGAAGTTGTCTTCTATCAACTTATTCAACTCATTTCTCTACCCTGAGCCCATTTTTCTCACCCCTGTCGTGGGCATGCTCAGGGCTCATTCACAGAGCTTTGAGGGTGGGATAATGTATTCATGAATGTTCATGTAAGTGCTAGGAAATGTTAGATTATTTTTTCATTGATGTCAGACAAAAATAAGTACTGTTTAAGGCTCTGTGGCTGTCCCAGCCCCTACACCAATACTAACACCTCCCTGACACATAGAAGTCCCCCTCGTGTTCCCCTTCTCGTGCCCCACAGGGCATCTCTGCAGTGTCCTCCGCGGAAAAGCGCCCCCTCCCCAATGGTTCTTTGGGCTCTTTCGATGCAGAATTGAGAGAATTGGAAAAAGACAAAAGAAGCAAGAAGAAAGGAAACAATGCTAAAAACAGTTTGTGTAACAAAAGGGTGAAGAAGAGGGCGATGGGAAGAGGAGGGCAGCAGCTGTGCTGTTGGAGATGGGGAATTCTAACTGATCTGAAGAGAGAGACACTGAAATCATTGCAAAGTAGGAGAAGGTTGATCGGGAAAAGCTGCTATGGACTGTTGCATTTAGATCCTATTGCAGATTTCCAAAACTCAAATTCGTAATTCCTTTCCCATTACTTTTTGGCTCTGAAAATACGATCTTGAAAAAGATGTGGCTTCCAGATTGAGCCAGATGGACCCCTGGATTTATAAGGGTTATAAACTGTAGCTGGCTAGACTGGGGAGTTTGAATTTACCAAGGAATAAACATGAATTTTTTTTCCTAATAATTACCACCAATTTTGCTCTGCCAAACTACCCAATTTCCCACAGATAAGTGGACATCTTTAATGATACCTCAGCCTGAATTCATAACTTTTCAGTCATTTTCCATTATAAAATGATCCCATTTGGGTCACTAGGAGGTTGTCCTTATTTCCATACAATTTTTGGCCAAAAGGATTTTTCCATTACACAAATATCCCTCTACCAGGCTGTTTTTGGATTAGATGCCTGATCTATCTCATGGTCCATATATCCATGTGCCTCAGAGAGGCAGTTAGAGGTCTCCACCAGCACCACAAATAAGTGAATCTATCCCTACTCTCCCTGCCTTCCCCCTCCCTTGGTACCTTGGTAGTTCCTTTAAAAAATGCATTGGTATTTTCTCCTGACTCCCAGCAGTTGCTCTCTGATACATGAGTCTCTCTGCCTCGTGCAGAAGAGGTTCCCCAAAATCCCAGAAGCCTCTAATCTCTTTTGTCCTCCATATTTCCAATTCTAGAACCTACAAGCATGACGATTCCTCTCCAGTCTCACTGAGGAATTAGGAACTGCAGGAAGTAAGTCTGTCTGCTATCTTCCCACCAGTACCTTCATCATAGCATCTTTCCTCACATTTTTCCCGCTCAGGTAGCACTGGGACACATCAGCATGTGTCCAACCCGAGAACAGGATGCAACTTTCCCTCTCTGTGTCTTAATATAGTTCTGAAAAGAAGAGTAGGTAAGTTCTTGCCCACAGGAGAGGAAAGATGAATGTTATCGGTCCACTAGAGCTGGTATAACAAAATACCACAGGCTGTGTCATTTATAAACAATAGAAATCTATTTCTGGAGGCTGTGAAGTTTAAGATCAAGGCTCCAGCAGGATTGTTGTCTGGTGAGGGTTACTGTTTGCTTCCAAAATGGCACTTTGTTGCTGCATTCTCTGGAAGGGAGGAATATTGTGTCCTAACACCAGAAGGGACACAAACGCAAGAGGAGCCTAAATTAGCCTTTCAAGGAGGCACTAAGTTATTTGTGAAGGCAAATCCCTCATGACAATCACTTTCCTAAAAGCTCCACCCCTTAATAGCAACCCAGGGGGTGTTAAGTTTCAACATGAATTGTGGAAGGGACCCAAACATTAAGCCATAGCGATGAGCTCCAGCCAAGTGTGGTGGTTAGCATGAGCATTGCAAGACCACCTGGGTTCCAGTCCCAGTTTTACCATTTGCTAGCAGAATGTGCTGGTGATTGTCTATTATTTAATAGCACTGAAGACACCCTTCTACAGTGTACCACAAAATTAGTGCCAGTAGCCTGAAAACAGCATGTCCAGACTCCCTTGCCAAGCAGCCTCCCATGTTCTTCTACCTACTATTGGAAGTAAAGAGGGGCTGGGGCGGTGGCTTGGCGGTTACGGCGCTTGCCCAGCATGCACTAGTACAGGAGTTCAAACCCCAGCACCACGCGCACAGCGAAGTCTTGGAGCAACAGAAGCTGCACCAAAAACTAAATTAAAAAGTAATTTATCTCTCTCTCTCTCTCTCTCTCACTGTCCCTCTCTCTTAAAAAAAAAAAAGTAAAGAGGAAGGGAAAGGAACTGAGCTCTCCTGCTTCCCACTCCAGTCAAAAGCACTGAGCAGCACAGGAAGTCCATGCTTCCACCTTCCTAATTCTTTAGGCACTCAAACATCAGCCTTACCACATCCTCCCAGCAGCCATGAGAGTGGCTCCATTCCACCCCTGTCGTTTGAATACCAGCTGGACTTGCCTTTTTGGCTGCCAGAGTACTAACCAAGGCTCCCTGCCTACATGATTGGCTGCACCCTGCTAAAACTGAGAGCACCAACCAATTATGCCTCCTCCAGAGATCTGAGCACTGGGCTCTCAAAACTCCCTTCAGAAAGTTAACCACTGGGCCTGCAGAGGTTCCTCCTCCAAGCTCCCAGCTTCTGGTTACACTCCCCCCTTCCTTTCAATAATTCCTGAGTCTCACTCCGGGAGTCTTAATTAGTGGGTCTTGAGTTTGACCATGGGCATCATGAGTTTTAACCACACTGTTGTGCAGCCAAGGTGAAAATGCATTGCAATAAGGCATTTTACAAATAATGAGAAAAGTTTTATGCAGAGGCATCCACATCCTATCACACTGGCTCTCTAAGACCATCAGCACATTTGCAAGAATTGTTGATCACAAGTGAGATGGCTGTGTAATTAATCCTTGAAATCAGAAGGTAGCTATCAAAATTCCACAAGCGCAGCACTAAGTTCAGTGCAGGACACAGAGAAGCAGAAGACATGGTCCCTGATCATCAGATCATTTTAATTTAGTTAGGGAAATCAAGATTAATACTCTTGAAAAAAATCAAAGAATGACGCACAGACAATAAGGGGATACTTGGCATAAAAATACAAAACACAACAAGATAATTTGGTTTAGTGTTAAAAACAATTCTCTGTGCTCTTCATACCTCACCACAAAGGTGAACGCATCTGCCTCCACCTACAGGTGTCAAACTAGACTGCAGACACCTGCATCAGAATCCCTAGGGTGGTGTTTATCTTGGGATTCTCAAGCCCACCTCTTATCTCTGAGTCAGCGGGGCCAGCCATCAGTGCTTCCACACATGTTCCAGGTGACCACGATGCAGGTAGCTTTTGGTATTACAAAGGGGTGAAAATGGTGTAAGGATTTGCTTCACCCCATTTTCCCTTAGCAAGCCGTGCCCCGTGTATGGGGTCCAGGCATTTTGGCCTCCACCTCATTACCGCAAAACTCTTTGCCTGAGGTCCTAGGGTCCTGGTCACAAACTATCATACTGGTTTTAGCACAAAACTTCTTCTTCAAGACTTAAGAAGAACTCTGGCTCCTAATGTGTGTCCTCACCTAATTATTGCTGAACTTGGATTCTACCAAGCCTCCTTTAGGCCTCTTACCTGCCCACACCCAGCCTAGTCTGCATGCATCTGGTCTTGCCTCTGAAGCTCATAGTTAGTCTCCCTAATAACATATGAGCTGATGTCATCTGAGCTGCCCTTTATGGGAAGTGGGGCTTAGTGTGTTCCTTTCAGTGAAGCTAAGGAACCATCATGGTGACCAGAACCCATAGGCTTAGCTCATCAATCTAGAGCTCCGAGCTAACAGGGTAAGGTAGGAAGATGCCCTCAGTCTTAAAAATGACCAAGTTCTGCCTTCTCCCTGTTGGGGAGAAAGTACAGAGAGCTCACAGGCTTCCTGCCATTCTAAATGACATCACATAGATGTGGCCATCAGGGCTCCACGAAACCGCTCATGAGTCTTACCTCTGTTGGAAGGGAGGCTGAGCGGCTATTAGGGAAACTGGGACCCTAATGGTAGGTTTGAAAGATTTAAGACACTCTAGAGGGCCTGGAGTGTGGCTCAGCGGCTACAGCACTTGCCTGGCACATGCAGACGCGGGTTTGTACCCCAGCACCACCATATACACAACGAAATGTTAGAGCAACAAAGGCCACATGAAAAACTACATAAAATTTGTTCTTCTTCTTCTTCTCTCTCTCTCTCTCTCTCTCTCTCTCTCTCTCACACACACACACACACACACACACTGTCCCTTGCTCTCTTAAAAAAAAGATTTCCGCTCTCTGGAGGACTATGGTCCTCAACTAGCATTCCTGTGTGCATACAGCCGTACAGCAGTAATAAGAGCACCAAGCATGTGCCAGGCATTTGCATATAGTATCTTTCTCCCAGCCCACCCTCTGTGCATTCCCTCTGCCACGCTGCCCTCCCTGCTGTTCCTCTGATGTGCCAGGCACCTGCCTCTGCAGGACGATCACCCTCACCGGTCTCCAAGCTTGAGCCTCCAGCTCTCCGCTGGGCTGGCTTCCCCTCTTCCTCATGCTCCCGCCCTCCTTCCTCCCTGTCTTTGGTCAAATATCCTGTACTCTTTGATGATCAGTCTATTTAAAATCCCCAATCCCTATCCCTTCCCTGTTGGTTTCCCCACCTCCATGGCTCTCATTGCCATTTGCCTCTTATCTGCGTTCTTCATTGTCTAGCTCTTCGACAATGACCTATAAATTTCAGTACAGCCAGGCCTGGTGGTGAATGCCTGTAATCCCAGTGGCTCAGAAGGCTAAGGCAAGAGGATTGCAAGTTCAAAACTAGCCTTGGCAATTTAGCAAGGCCCTAAGAAACTTAGTGAGACCCTGTCTCAAAATGAAAATTTAAAAAAGGGGCTGGGGATGTGACTCAGAGGCTAAGCACCCCTGAGTTCAATCACTGATACCAAAAACCAAAAAACAACAAAACAAAACAAAAAAACCACAAACAGAAAAACCAAAATATCAGTAGCACGAATTCTTCTCTGTTCTGCTCACAAACAGCACAGGTAACCAACAGCATGTGTTAATCAATTGTACCATCTAGGACCTCAGGGTCTCTGCCAGCTAAGTGTTATTTGCTCTACTTTAGAGATGAGGAAAAGAAAACCAAGAGGGTTTAAGTAACTCACCCTACATCTAGAGCTGCCAGACTTAACAAATGGAAATACAGGATGCTCAACTAAATTTGACTATCAGAGAAACAATAAATGAAAATTTTTACTGTAACTACATCTGGTGCAATATTTGGGACATAACTTACACGAAGAAATTATTTTGTCATTTACCTGAAATTTGAAATTAACTGGGCACTCTGATATTTGATCAAGCAGCCCTACTTAAACCATGTTACAAGCAAGAAACAGAGCTGAGGCTCTAACCCAGGTTTCTAGCACCCCAAAGCCCAGCCACCATCTCTCATTCTATAAAAAGAGATCACTCAAGACAAGTCTGTGCATCCTCAAAAAGGACACCAGTGGAGAAATCAGCTTGATGGGCCTTGCCAAAAGTTTGGGTAGCAGTCTCTGATACAGCTGTACCATGTCATCGAAGGGGACAAAGCCCACCTCTTCATTCTGGGCTGTCAGTCTTACAGCTTTCATAAGCATTAAATTAATTTAAAAATCTAGAGCCCCTCAATAGAATTACAGTCCTCTAATTCAGTTGCCAGTTACTTATTCTGTATTAATAATCCCATTCTATGACCAGCCATTGGATATAGAAGAGTTGATCTCATAAAATTTTAAAGTAAACCTGTTTCATTCCCAGGAGGGCTCAGTGTGACAGATCATATTACAGAAGATTGACAAGAAAATATTTGGGTAGCCAGGACAGTCTCTGGAGCAGCATAAGATATTTAAATGATTTATTGGCATGAGGTGACACTTCTAAGAAAAGAATGGCTGACATAAAGGAACTTTCTCTGTGAATAAGATATTCCTCAACCAATCGTGTAGGGAAACTAACCAAATCTAATGGTGTTTAGCTTCATCATACCTCATTTGGATTTTCATTAGTGAGTATTTTTCCTCACCATTACCAGATAGCATCATTTCCTAAGTATGAAGTGTATTATAAATGTGAGGCCAAATCTTTGAAATAGCAGAGTTTAGATTTTATGATATTTCTTTTAGGAACTCCAGGGTCCCAGAGAGATTTGGGGGGCCTTTCTTGAGTACAATTGCTCTCACCAGTGTGTTTAATAAATCTCCAAGCTCTGCACAGCCCCCACTGAGCTAGAAATGATACACAGAGGACCTTGGGAAGTCAGCCTGCTAAGGAAGCAGAGGGTGGGGGGCACCTCCTGTAGAATTAATCACATCGCGCGCGCTCTTTTTATGAGCCCAAGAATTAGTTCCACAGATGCTGCTTTGCTGGTTTACTGTGAAGACATTTGAGTTATTCCTCAAGGTAAATTAGGAGTTCAGAACCTCTTAGAAACTGTACTTTATTAATTCTTAGAATATTCCCATGGCATGGCATAAATGCAATAGTGCCCATTGTCTCTCCATCTCACTTTCCACAACTTCTGAAAGTTCAGGCACATACACACGTACCGGAAGATTGCACAAATACCCTATGGTTACACACAAGACCCAGACTGGCCCACCCCAGACCTCATTCCCTAATCAGGGTGGTTGCTCAGGGATGAGTACAAGACGGAGCAGTCAGAGACTCTCCTGCGATAATTCTAACTGAAGGTAGCAGGGAGGTCTTCTGCCTCTGAAATCTCAGAGCTGGAAGAATATGGATGCAAGGCTAATAGTAATCATAATTTTTTGCCATATAAAGATAGGTGACTATCACAGGACTTAATGAAACCAAGCAAAGACAAGTTGGAGACAGAAAGAAAGAGAGACCTTGACAGAACTGTGTCCCCTAATCTAGTCCCTGGCTCCATTGCTGCCAGCCCCTCCCCAAGCTCTTGCTTCAGACTAGATCGACCCAGCAACCCTCCAGTAAATTCTCTTTTTCTTTTAATTTATTTTGAGCTAATTCTCTCTCATTGGCAACCAGAAGAATCCAGACTTACTGCTAGGCAGACAATATTTTGCCCGTTTCATAGATATGAAAACTTCAGACAACAAAGGTATGTGGCTTTGCCTTAACTGAGGACACCCTTAGACTGTGACATTGCTGCTCCTGTGGAAAACTAATACTTGGACCACACTTCTCCTATAGCAGTGATTTTCAGAGACTTTTCCCGTTTCATGCAAGAAATGCATTTTACACTGCAAACTGGTACATGTGTGTGTGTGTGAAACAAAAATTTCACATAATACTTTCCCTTATTAAGTGTGATGCACTCTTTTATTCTCTATTCTGTTTCATTCTTTCAAATGCTGTTTGTGACCCACTAAATTGATTTCACCTTCCACTAAACTGATTTCACAACCCACTGGTGGATTCAAAATTGTAACTGTTTAAAAAAATTGTACTATAACTCTTTTCACAATATATTGCTAATTAAATAATCTTTCTCCCCACTTTAAATTTCCCTTAGGTGAAACTCTAGAATATGTAGATTTACTTCTGTATTCATTCTGGCTGGGACATATGTAAATTCCAAGTCACTCCTACTCGGAATGATTAGAAAAAGAGAAACGAGAGATAGAAGGAAAAAGAGGGAAAGTAGTGGAGCTCAAGAGCAGGATTTTGCCATCACACATCAGAAAGATATACGGACTGAGTTTCTATAGCGTTGACCTGGCTTTACATCACCTCCTGTGTTTATCCATTTCTACACAGCTTTGAGAAGAAAACAGTCATTCAACAACCTAGCCAAATATTGTTCTAAAAAGGTCTATGCTGTTCTGATGAGATCTAGTCTATGAGCTCATTATTCAGGGGGAAAAAAGAATTTTGAGATTTTACAGAAATAAGTTTGCTTTAAAAATCTATCTATCTTGGGCTGGAGCAGTGGCTTGGCTATTATGGCGCCTGCCTGGCATGCACAAGTACAAGGGTTCAAACCCCAGCACCACGTACACAACTAAGTGTCAGAGCAACGAACGCCATGTGAAAAACTCAATAAAAATTGATTCCCTCTATCTCTCTATCTTGGGGCTGGAGTGGTTGCTCAGTGGTTATAGCACTTCCCTGGCATACGCAAGAACGTGAATTTGAACCCTAGCACCACATACACAACAAAGTGTCGGGGCAACAAAAGCCACATTAAAAAAAAACTAAATAAAATTGATTCTCTCTCTCTCAAAAAAAATTTTTAAAAATTTATCTATCTAGGCAAAAAAAATCTGGACTAGCAAAGTCATGTAAATGCAGTTTTAGTTCTTAATCCTGTTAAGCTGCATAGTTGGATATGGTTTCAAGTCTCACATGGATCTTGTTTGTCTGAGCTAATAACATAAAGTGCTTTGAATCATTCCGTGCCCATAGTGGGCCCTCAACTGACATTTATGCTATTTTTCTGTAGTTGTTGTTGCTAATGCCTGCTGGAAAGGTCCTGTCAGGCACACAATAAAAGCTTGGTGAATTAGTTAATAATTATCATCAAAAGGATGGAAGACAGCTAAATTGAACATGAAAGAGAGAACTTTGATAATATAATGTCCTGGCATGACAGGTTCTGACATGGAGTCATTATGGGCCGGGATGATGGGAAGAATGTCAGATAAATCCTCTCCACCACAGCAAGCCGATTAACAGAAAACTCCCCAGCACTTTGCCCCCCTCGCGAATCCTTGTTCTATGGAATATGGTAGGACCCCCTGAGCAAATCAAAAGTTAAAATGCACAAAGGTGGGACTGGAGCGATTGCTCAGCGGTTACAGTGCTTACCTGGCATGAGTGTTCAAATCCCAGCACCACATACACAATGGAGTGTCTGAGCAACGAAGACCACATGAAAAATTAAATAAAATTGATTCTCTCTCTCCCTCCCTCTCTCTCTCTCTTTAAAAAAAGAGAGAATGTACAAAGGTGGACTAGAGATGTAGCTCAGTGGTTGAGGACTTGTGTATCATGTGTGAGTCCTGGGTTTAATTCTCCAGTACCACAAAAAAGAAATAAAAAAGAAAAAGAGCAATCTTTTTAAAAAATAATGTAAGAGGTCAAAACGGCTGAACATCTTCAATGGGCGATCAGACACCAGATGACTGGCCCTTGGATGCATTTGCCACAAAGCAAACAACTTTCTACATGTCTCATCAAAACTGCAGGAGAGCAAGATTCTGAAATGTTTCTATTAAGCAACAATGATGAATGAAAATTGATTCTGTCCTAATAATAATGTAGCATAGGTAAAATGCTATACATACTGTCAAAGTATAATTTTTTATAGTTGAAAACATGACTCTCATTCAAATACAAAATAAACATCTGCCAAGATTTATTAACTCATTAATGAGTGAGGCCGTAAGAAAAATCTAGTTCAGAGAGCATTTTGAGGAATGGAATATTTATAGGCAATAAAACCATAACCTTTGGAGCTATCTTTGCTACTGGACAGAAATTATTTGCATCTCTGTTGTACAAGATCTACAAGTAACGTCACAGAATTTGAGCACTTAATAGTAAATACCAAAGTGAAACAAAAGTACATTTCCCAATATAATTATTTGTCCTTGGTGGCCTTGTTAAATGATGGCTTTGTACAATATTGAAAGGACATACCACATTTCCAACCTTTGGAGACTATTTCTTAACAATATCCTGTTTAAACATGTGTAATCTCTTTTACCTTCAGGAATGCATCTTAGAAGATGTTCTCTCTGATCCTATATCCTGACCCCATAGAGCCATGTTTTTCAACCACAAATTCTATCATGAAAGAGGAGCATTTTTTTTTATTTGCTTTATTATATTTTGGGGTTTGGTTTCATTTTTATTGCTCATTTTATGCTATTTTCCAGAAGTATTACCCTCAAGATTGGAAAGGATCACCTGCTTATGTGCTCATCTTCTTTCTCAGAGTACAATAACCAGGTCATTTCCTAAATCTCAAAGTTTACTTCCTCTGCTATGCATTTGAACTGTCTAGAGATACCTGCTATATACCAGAAGCACAGTGATCCTACCCAAATACATGATGAATAGAAGTAAGACCAAAGAATTGTTATCCTTAATCAAGAAAAAGTTTTGAACTAAACAGCTAGATACAGACCATGGCACAGTGACCCAGGGCTGCAGAAGGTCACCTTCATTCTAGAACAAGCTAAAATAAGTCCTTGAGGAGCAGGCTCTGTGGTAAGGCAAAGACTGCTCCAATTAGCATTTAGCACAGAAGACTCTTTCTTCCTCCACTGAAAATAACTGAGGTTTATAAATTCCCAACCACCAATATTGCAAAGGATCTTAAAAGAGAGCTGCACTGGAATGCTGATCTTCCTGGAGTTTTATTTTTTACTTTTCTGTCGTGAAAGAATTAGCCCCAAAACTGCAAGGAACAAAAATAATTACTGAATCTATTGATTTGTTTGTTATAGTTTCCAAAGGTTTTTTCCTACTAGGGATTGAATCCAACTACTGAGCCACATCCCCAGCCCTTATTATTTTTTATTTTGAGACAGGATCTTGCTAAGTTGCTTAAGGCCTTACTAAATTCTTGAGGCTGGCTTTGATCTTCCCATCCTCCTGCCTCAGTCTCCAGAGCCACCACACCCAGTTCCAAGGCTTTTTAAAAGATTTGAGTGGGTACCTGAACAAAAAAACTAATGTTAGAAAGAAAATTTTACAACTTTCCCAAATTCTATTCACTAATAGGAAAATTACCAGAAGAGAGAAACTTTCAGTAGCACCAAATTTTATGAAGAATTTATTTTACAGACTCCTTTATAGGGGATATTTGATATGGCGGTGAAAGCCTTCAACACAAGTATTACAAAAGTTGAAATTACACTCATTTTATTTCTGTTTTTAATATTACTGTTTGCTAAAAGCTAAGGCCATTCTGTTATATAACACTATCTTCAGATCTAGAATATGGGCAGTCTATCCACATACCTTAGAGAATCTACAGACAGGAAGTCAGCAAATCTTTTGGTTTATCCACTTTAGACATCCACTTTTTGATCCTCACTTTGAGCAAAATGGCCAATTTAAGACAGATATGAATGCTTTAATGTCACTAATCTGTATTTTCTTTGTGCCCAACATGGCACCTGGCACATAATAGATACCCAATAAGTACCTACCAAACAGCACCAATTGAGGTTGAACAGCTCTTGGTAATAAAGAGTGACCAGAGTGGCATGGTGTGACAAAGATAACCCGAAGGAAACCCCTCCTCTTCTGATCTGGAGAAGAGGGGTGTCACCTCTTCTAAGCCCGTGTGTGTATCTAGGAAGTCAGTGCAACTTCTCCGCTGGTTCCTACTTACCACGGTCATACTATGAAACCTTTGTCCACACTCTGCAGCAGCGGATGGAAGCTAACAGTTCAAGACCCACGTGTAGTTCATTCCTCTACTGTGATTTAATTCTTGTCAACAAATCCTTTGGCATACCTCTAGTAAGTAGTAAAAAGCTTCCCTATTGACTGTGTTTGGGAGTCCAAAGGATGCTCTGAGAGTAACCTAGCACCCTCATTGGTGGCATGGGGACATCACAGCATTAGGCTCCTTATGCAGGCAACTGTGATAACACCAAGATCCAGGTGATGCCAGTGATCTGTTAGATGGTCACAATAGCAAGCAGAGTCTCCCGTGCTTCCCTAGTAGATTCATTTTGTACATGCACACAAGACTGAACCTCTGAAATAGCACTTTGGTCATGCTGTCCTTTGTTCCAAAACATTCCACAAGGGGGAGATCCAAAACAAACAAAACAAGAGAGTTGGACCATAGGAGGACATCATTTAGGGACCAGCCCTTGTGACTGTCTATATCGAGGCAAAGTGTCCAGCAAACCCCTGGACTGCAGATGGGTCAGAGCCCTTTGAAACTGGAGTTGGTAGCTTTAAAAAAAAACATACCCTGCTTTGCTTCCTCCTGCCCCATCTTTTTCTCAAACATTCTGGAGGGGCAAAAAAGGCAGGGTCTTCCAGGATTTGCATCAGCATGATGAACTCACCAATAAAAAAGCATCTCTCTATTTGTAGAGCGATCTGTAGTATCATATATAATTACCTCTTGATTCGCACAGCAACCCTCAGATCTCATGGATCCTACGCCAGCAATCTAAAATAATGCTTCCCAAACTGTCCCAGGGGTCAGATCACTTTATTTTTCTGTTCCCAAAATATTGCAGACCAATACATTTACAAAATAATATTTAAAATGATTGTACAGTAGCCCCCATTTTTATTGTTTTGTTCAACAGACAAAAATAAGCTCCATTTTTTTTCAGTTCCTGAATATTTACTGTCCGTTTCCAGTCTTGTCACACATCAGTAACACTCAAGGACTAGCACTGGTCAGGGAACAACACTGTGAATAGCACTGGCTTAAAAAGGTGTGCAGAAAACTCCCTTACAAAAGTTCCTTCCTCTCGAGGTAAGAGATAAGATTGGCAAAAGTCTTCTACTGGCCTTGGAAAAGCAAATGGTCATTCTGTACAGAGGGCACAATTACAAAGGATGTTGGGCAGTCTCTAGGAGCAGAGGACCCCAATCCTACAACCACAGGGAATTAGATTCTTCCAACAACCACTGAGCAAGGAAGAGGACCTCAAATCTCAGGTGGATTTATATCCTTGGCCAACACCCCGATGACAACCTAGGAGACCGTGAAAAGGAGAACCCAAAACAGAAGGCACCTCTGCCTCTCTGTTCTCCACGCCCCCAACTTCCCACCACCTCCCATCTACATTCCTAAATAACAAATAGAGCAGCTGCTCTGGGCTGTGTGCTTTTGAAGAAAGGACAAAAAGAAAAAGAAAAAGCAGGTTTTCTTGCTCACCATCAATTCAGAGCCACAAATTTACAGGCACTTCAATCAGGGAGAATAACATTGTCAGGGTACTGGTGACAACAGACAAGAAGGAAAACGGATGGCCTTTGTAAAATTAGGAGATTTAGATTCTTCTTCTTCTTCTTCTTCTTCTTCTTCTTCTTCTTCTTCTTCTTCTTCTTCCTCTTCTTTTTGGGGTGATACATCTATTATAACCCCTTCCTCTAATCCCTCAAAAACCTTTCACTAGACATCAGGATTTTTTTTAAGGCTTTTCAAAGTCTGGTTTGTGACCTGGGCATTGTAGTACAAACCTGTAATCCCAGGGAGTCGGGAGGCTGAGACAGGAGGATCACAAGTTCAAAGCCAGCCTCAGCAACCTATCGAGGCCCTAAGCAACTTAACCAGACCCTGTCTCAAAATAAAACATAGAAATGGGCTGGGAAAGTTGCTCAGTGGTTAAGCACCCTAGATTCAATCCCTGGTACCAAAAGAAAAAAAAATCAGTGTCCGATTTGTTTCACACTGTGTATCATGTCGTGTCACAGAACTTAGAAAGGGCTTTAGGGAGGCGCAAAGGAGCCCAGGTTCTTACACTTAAGCATGAATTGCCTGTGCACCTTCCTCGAGTTCAGCCCCTGAGGAGCCTGCTGTCCCCCTGTCCTGTTTCATCAGTTGCCTCTCAGCTGAGTGTCTCTCAGTCTTTGCAAAACGTTCCCGACCCGCATGAACATTCCCACATAGCCCAGGCAGCTCCCCAATGCATCATCAGATTTGTTTACTTGAAATGGAAAGTTGAGATTTGCAAATCTATTTCGATTTGATTTTTTGTAAACAAACAAAAAAAAAAGAAAGAAAGAAAAGAAGAAGAAGCTTTGATAATGAACATAACCCCATATATTTTATTCTTTCCTGCTCCTCAAATCTAACCTGTGGTCCTGTTTCTCCAAGGAAAGATGTTTTTATGATCCCATTGTCCCTCCTTCTTCACTGTTTGTAAAATACTGCTGGGAAATTAAAACGAGAAATGCTCTTTTCCAAAGAAACTAAAACGTATCTGAGCTTATGCAAACAACGCTTGAAATGTGCTATTGGAAACACAGAACCTAGTACAGAGCTTTGCAGACATTGTGCAAATGGTTAATCATTGGTAATGGAGATGACAGAGAAATCCCCCTACCCACCAGAAAAAAAAAATGGAAAGAAAAGAAAAACCATCAGGTTACAGACTGCAGGCCCAGCTCAGTGACAAATGCTCTGTGATTATGGATTTGAGGAAACTTCAAATCACCCTTCCTCTGCAGGATTTAGGCCCCCAAGGCCGGGACCACCTATTTTTCACATTGATTTGGGCTGGGACCCGGGGCTGACATCAGGTATCATTACCCCTGCTCCTCACCACACTCCCCTGCGCCTCTGCAACGCTGTTATTTCTCCTATTAATATCTCATCAGCATTGGGCAGGTGCTTCCTGTAGGGAGGTTCTTCATTAACAAGTTGTCAGTGGGACAAAGAGGCAGATTCCCACTGCCGAAGCAAATTGGCAAGAGACCCTGCAGGAGGAGGCAGAAGAGCATTCTGCAAAATGACTGCGTTCTGTCGGGTCTGTGTTTTCCTCTCAGGCTTCAATGTGGACTCACCCATCCGACTTCTGAAAACTTTCCTGTAACTTCTTCCTTAAGCAAACCTTTGTTCTCAAATTAAATCTATTTTTATGCTCAATGTAATATCTGAATCAGCAGTTTTTAAATACTCAATATATCTTTAAATGCCAACAGACAACAAGTATAGCAGGTGTTTAATTGTGGTTTAAAGATCCACATTGTTCACATTTTACAATCACAATTAAAATTAAGCAATAACACCAAAGGAGTTCCGGTATACAGCAATAATACTTACCCGTATAGTGAAATTGATAAGGATCCAGATATAATGATGCCCATTGTAGTAACCCTGTGGTGACTGATTGCTATTCTGCTGTTCACAAACAACCAAGAAATACTTTATTTTTTCAGAATTATCAATTTGTTTCTAGGGTATGTGAACAATGGAAACCTTAAGGGAGAATGCAATAGTTAGTGAGGTATTAAAACAGTTATATAACTAATAAAAACACTAAATCAACTTAGATACGCAGCAGTGTGTCATTTCCATTTTAATAAAAAAGTACATTATTCTCTTCCCGAAATTACAAAATTTTATTTTTTTTTTACTCCGTGCCAACATATTTGGAAAGTAAAAAAGTCATAAATCTATGGTTTCTGGAATTGTCATTTATGTGATTCTCTAGTCCTTAAAAAAGATAGAATAAAAACAGGCATTTTCATAAAACGATCGATTTGAAAAATTATTTGCATTCACTGCTCGCAATTTTTTTTTCTTTGGGAGGTTGGGGGGAGCACAGGGACTTATAAATAAAACACATTTGATTTTCATAGCTTCCCTGTATGCTGAGCATTAAGATCTCTGAATATGCCTGCTCAGAAAGGCGGTGTGCTGGGATGGGTTATTGAGGGACGCTCTCCCATGCTTTGCTGTGCAGGCTGCGTGGTAACCAAAGCCCAGGCGGAGGGTCAGACTCCTGTTCAATTAAAGCCAGAGAGGGGCCAGATGGGAGAGTGTCGGGAAAGAGAGCCAGAGGGCTGCAGCAGGCTCTCTCGTGTTTGTAGGCCTGAGCTCCCTTGGAATTTGATTCCGAATCTAGGCAGAGCTGACCAGATCTTACATCAGGAAATTTAGATGGACACATTTTTCTTCTTCCTTAGAACATAGAAATGGGCTTATCAACAGAGGCCCCCTTGACAACACTCCTGAGTTGATCACCTGGGTTGCTAGTGAACATCCTCCCAGAGGAAACAGCCAAAAGAAGCTCTTGAAAGACCTAGAGGTGGAATTTTAGAACTGCCAGATGGTTGGAGAAACCTGAATAGAGGCAAGAACAAGGTCAGAACTAGATAGGATCTGTGAATTCATCCGTGGAACTGAGTCTCATTGTACCCTAGAACAGTGGTCTCTACCCCATCTGCACGTTAGTATCCCAGGGAGAGCTTTTAAACATTTGCGTGTACTGATGCTCTGCTCCAGACCAGCTGAAGCCAACTCCGTGGAGACAGGGCCTAGTCCCCTCTGGGTGATTCTGACATACGAATACACAGCACCAAGGTGGGTTCCCTTTCTGTAAAAATTTGTGCTCATTTTATAATTTGGTTCAATAAAACATTTTTGTTTTATTAGAGATAAAGGTTGATGTGGGTTTTCTTCTCCCCCAAATATTTAAGTAAAAAATATCACGAGGCACTCACCCCGTGATTGACTCCATTCCTAAAGGTGTTATGAACGCCACAGAAGCAGGGAGTTAACGCAGTGTAAATGAAGAAACTGGAGCTCAGAGGAGTCAAGTCCCATGGGACTTCTGCCTTTAACCTGACATCTGCTCCTCTGTAGCATATGTAAACAGCAACTTGATGACGAAACACTGGATTCTTTTCAAGAGAACATAAGGAAATACGAAATGGCTGGCAAGTCTGATAAGAGAATGGCACTACAATGGCAGCCGCCACAGCTTAGTAAACCCCTGCTAAATATCAGAAATTTGCATGTCCATACATTCATTCAACAAACTTTACCAAATATTAGTATAGAAAAAGTGCTCATTGAGCCACCTGGGCGTAAAGCAGATACCAACCAAGATATGATCCGTCATTTCTTAAAATTCTGTTATTGGGAAAGAAGAACAACAATCAAAAAATCACCTTAATAAGAAATGATCAGCCCCTGTGACAAATGTCCTGGAGGGAATATGGTTCTATGAAGCAACCAAAGAAAGCTGATTTGTGCAATGGACTCAGGAAAGGAAGGGACACCTGAGCTGAGAGCTTGATGAATAGGAGTTTCCCTGATGGGGGAAGAAAAAAGTGTGTGCAGAGAGAACAGCACAAAAGTCCTACGGCGAGAGCAGACCAAGCCCTTCAGAAGACTTGAGAGATGGCTAGACTGGCTGGAATGCAGGGCCAATGGAGCGATAGCAGACTGCACAGCAAGCAAACGCCAAGTATTTATTAGATCTGCTCTTCATTACCACCTTACATATTGGGTTCCCATTTTATAGATAAAAAACCAAGGCCTGGAGATACAATAATATAACCCAAGGTCACATCACTGTTAAGTGTCTGGGTGGCAATCAAGCAGATCTGCTTCCCTGGAAGCAGCATAAACAGAGGCACTTTAGAGGTTGTCTAGTTTTGCAATGTGTCCCATCTTCATGGCACCAATGCATCATGCACAGTGGCTTGGACTGCAAAGTCTCCCAGTGCCGAAAGGAGTGCAAGGGAAGGTCACTCAACAAGAACAAATGGGCCTCTCAATGGCCAAATATAAAAGAGCAACAAAACTAGTAGGAAAAGAGGAACTACAGAGCAGAAAGGGCAGCCAGTGCTGCCCTAAAGTATGCATAGAATTTTCATATTCTTATAAACAACTTTTTATTGCATCTTGGTGTTTTTATTTGCACCTGTCAGAAAACTCAATTCAAAGTGGTTTGGGCAATGAGGATATTTTATTATTTCAAATAACACAAGTTGCACAGGAGGATAACTCCAGAGCTGGTTCAGACAGAAGCTTATTGACATTATTGAAGACCAATTCTTTTTCCACTCTATCATCCTTAGCTGGTTTACTTTGTCTTCAATGAGCCTCCATCATGGTAAGAAATTACCACAACTTAACTTTCATGTGCAGACCGGACAACAACCGCCAAAGGAGAAAGGGTGCTTCTTCCTTACATATCTCTTCTCCTGCTCTCTCTCTCTCTCTCTCTCTCTCTTTCAAAGCAAGAACATTTTTCTCAAATAGCTCTGTACCTTCAGACTTATCCTCAGATCCCTGTAGCCACAACTGAGTTGCATACCCACCCTACCCCAGTAACTGTGTACGGCAATGAGAAGACCACATGTGGCTTAAACTAATCAGGATTTACAAGGAAAGTGTCCCCTGGATGGTGATCATCTGAACACAGTTGGACTTGGGTCAGCAAGGAGTTTGTCTGAGGGAAGTAATCAATAGTAATTGTTTCTCTCTTGTTCAGATTGCTTAGAAAAAGTCTCACCTTCTGGGCAGCAGGAATTGAGTGGCTCGGTTTCGTTGATGGTAGTCCTGATAGGTTCAAAGTGATATAAATAAAGCAAAAAACAAGGGGTAAAAAGAGTCTGATTTTGTCCTGATTTCTTCATGCTGGGAGGAAGAGGGCCATACCCTACCTACACAGATGCTGGTGAGATCGGGAAGAAGTTCTCAGACCTTTTCTTGCATCCCTGCCCTTCAGTACCCAAGTTAATGTGTCCACACCAAAGGACCACCAGCACTTCCAAGTTGGCCAGCCCTAAACCCAAGGTTGGAATTTAGATTATGCTGAGTCTGTTATCAATAGGTGGGATGAAAATCACAATGCAATTGTTTCCATCTCAGGGGACCAGGGTAAGCTATAAACATTAATTAGGAAAGACCCGTGACAGTCCTGATAGGACATCAGCATTGGAATCACATCTGCCCATTTCAATTAGCTCAGAGGACAAACAGGCAAACCACCTAGCATCTTTCCTGGGACTTGGTAATAAATGACAATGAGACTCAACATCTAGTGGGCAAACAGGACCAGCAGCCAACCTGGGGTCAGGGGTAGCATTGCAGCCCCTGTCTCTGTAGACAACATCTTTCTGCTCAAGATTCCTTCCCAATTCCTACCGAGTAACTCCAAGATTTTGGTAAGCATTTAATAAAAAACTACTCAAGTCTAATACAATATGAAATAGAGATCGAAAGGAAGGGTTTAGGAGTCCATTATGGACTCTACTATTAACCAGCTGTGTGGCCTACTTCACCTTGCCAAGTTCACATTTTTTAATCTATAATATGCACTTTTTTTAAAGAGAGAGGGACTGTGAGAGAGAGAGAAAGAGAGAATCAATTTTATTTAGTTTTTCATGTGGCTTCATTGCTCCAGCACTTCATTGTGTATGTGGTTCTGGGATTCAAATCCAGGTCCTCACACATGGCACACTGCAACTACTGAGCCACTGCACCTGCCTCTATAATATGCAAAATTTTTACAGGGTTGTAAGGATTGGATGAGAGAATGACATAGAGTGTCTGGCACATAGTAGGTCCACAATAACCACCAGGTTTTATGGTAGAGGGGTTGTCATGACAGATAATACAACAAAGACCACGTGGGAAGAACTAAACTCTCAGGAAACAAGGATCCCAGAGCCAGGAGACTACGGGGTCACAGCATGAACGAGGACTCAGAGACAATGTGGAGCCCCTTCCTCATACTACGCTCTTGGAGAGCATAATCTTCCAGTTCCTAGAGATACAGAGAAGTTAACATCCCTAGAAAACTGATAAAGGCCCAATCTATATTTTGGAAACTAGTTTTTCATTCCCAAAATGTGACATTTCTCACCACCCTTACTCTAAAGACTCTATTCACATACCCATCACACAGTTATTGAGTCTCCGCTATGGTCCAACAAGGTAGAGAGAATCTTAAGGCCCCATTCTCAGCATTTTACGTACATAATTGCTTGTCTTGACAATCTTAGAGACCACTGACCCCATTTAAATGTGAGAAAATTATCCCAAAGGATCAATGTAGCTCAGAAACACAGTTGGTGAGTTTTAGAGATCAGACTTGGACTCTAGTCAGCTTTTGCATTACCACATAAATACCACCAAAAAGCACCTCAAATATTAGTGGATTAAACCTACATTCGTTTATTCTTGGTGATCTGCAGATCTGCTCATGGCCTTTCGCTCTTCACTGGGCTTCATTCAGAATGACCCTGCTTCAAATGTCCTTATCTTTCTGGGAGCAGCAGACTCTCCCAGGCATGCTATTCCAACCTGATTAAATAATAAAAATCCAACTCTGCAAGTAGCTTTCAAATTTTCAGTGCCATCATCTGTGCTAATGTTGCAAAGTGGCCAAAAAGCAGCGACATGGGCAAACACAGTTTAGGTGCAGGAGGAGACTGTGCTGCATCTCTCTTAGTTGAGAATCAGCAAAGTCATACGGTACAAAAGAAAAGAATCGGTGCACTCATGCAATCTACTGCAGTGTGACTTCAAAGCATGCATACCTTCTGCCATCACAACAGCCTCCCAAGAAAAATAAATAAACACAATGTCCTATGACGCTTTAATGGAAACATAATCAAGGATGCCAGGGAAGTATAGTGGATGGGGCCCAAAGAGCAGGGGATATATTTATATAGAAATGTGTCCTGATCAAAACCAATGAGAGGAACAGGCAGGTAAAAACCAGAAGGCAAGCAACAACTGGAATTGAAAGTTTATGTGGTTTGCCTAACTTGGGCATTAGCTCACTAGAGAGATGAACGTTACAACAGTTAAACAATTTCATCAAACTTCACCTTCGGGCAAAGCTAGGAATAATAATTTACTGGTAGGAGTTCAGCAGAGAGGTGGACAAACCAAAACTCTGACAGAAGAGTGGCATCCAGTGGCCACTTGCAGTGAGCCACAGCTGCAGACCCAGATACGGCCGTTGCTGGCTAACCACAGGCCAGGGGAGCTTCCGTAGAACACAAGAAGAGACCAGCCTGGGGCCTGCAAAGGGAGAGAACTCAGCCAAGAGGGACAGGAATAGATATGGCCATGCTCTTCCTGGAAGAACACAGGGTCTGCCTGAGTTTGCCTTTTTCCAAGCAGTTCTACCAGGTTGCTTGTAGCTCTTGCCAATCACTCTGAGATAAGAGACGTCCAAGGCCTCCACTTTTAGGTTGGTGAGAAATACCTAATTAATGTGACGTAATTAAGAAATGACAAGGCCACTAAGGAGTTATGTGATACTGCTGAGAGTGCTGTAATGCTTCGGAGCAGTGGTTCTCAAAGTGCACCAGTGCATCCGCCTCCCATGGGAACTTAGAAATGCAAATTCTCAGGCCTCACCCCAGACCTCTAGAATCAGAAACTCTGAGGATAGGGGCTGGCTGCCTGTTGTCACAAACTCTCCAGGTGCTTCTGAGAGCCACCCTTTCAGAAGACACTGAGAACAGAGAGGGTAGGAGGGTCCCCAGAGGAAGTACGCCCTCAGCTGGGCCTTGAAGGAATGGAGAGGGGAAGAGGCTTGGTACACTGTCCTCTCTGAAGGCAGAGAAGCAGGCAGGAAAGCGGCTCCAGTCAGGTCAGGAGCAGGGAGGGGAGCTCCTGGAGAGGGGAAGGCTGGTTCCAAGTGGTGGACAAAAACAAGGTCAGCTAGATTGGGAGCAGTGTGATTTGGAAGCCTTGAAAATTTGGCACAGAAGTGTTAGAACTGGTTGCAACACAAGACTGGCCATGTGTACCCTGGAGAATGGAAAGAGCCAGGGTACAGGACAAAGAAGCAGAGCAACAACATCCACAACTGTGTCCTCCAAAGGTGGTGATTTCTTTGGGGGGAAAATATGAAAGAACACAGTATGAAAGTGAGAGCCAGTTGTCCAATAAGCCATTGAAACAACAAAGGTCAGATGATGAGACCCAAAAGGATCAAGGATACCATTTTGCTAAGTGCCCAGCATCCCTCCCTTGGCCCCTGGCCCCAACCCATGCTGTCCCAAGATACCAACAACCATGGTAGAAAACTGTGGTGAAAGGACTCAAAGAAAATAAGGAAATCAGTATCATGAAACCCTGACTGAACACTTGAGAGACATTCAGTTCTGGAGGTAGCTTCTAAACGCCTCTTCAAAAACTGCCTGAAGTGGCCAAGAGAAGAAATAACAGATTTAAAATTAGATTTAAGAGTGATATTGACCAAATCATATTGTCATATTATGCATTGTGTGCATGCATGAATATGTAACAACAAATCCCATCAGTATGTACAACTATAATGCGCCAATAAAAAATGTGGGGAAAAATCAAATCTAAACATCTTCCACAAACCTAAAACCAGGTTATGGGTGTCAACAGATTAAATTCCTGTTCCCTGCCCAAACTCGGAAACAATCACAGATTAGATACAAGAGTCAGGTGGATGGAAATAAAAATATCTACCTTATTACTAAAATAATATTCATGTAGTATAGATTGAGTAATATATGTTCAACACTGAGTGATGAAACAGAAGAGGGTAGAATAGGTGGGTCTCCAAACAGGCCAGCAGAGAAGGAAAGAGGGGAAACAATGAAGAAAGAAAGAGAGGAGTGGTGAAGATGCTTCCATCAAGGTCAGTGATTGGGGGCTGGAGCAGATGCTCAGTGGTTACACCGCTTGCCTGGCATGCGATAGTACGTGAGTCCAAACCCCAGTACCCTGAACACAGCAAAGTCTCTGAACAACAAAGGCCACATGAAAAATTAAATAAAATTGTTTCTCTCTCTCTTTAAAAAAAAAGAAAGAAAAGAAAAGAAAAATCAGTGATTAGGGCTGGAACGGTGACTCAGCGGTTATTGCACTTGCCTGGCATGCATGAGGACCCAGTTTCTAACCCCAGCACCATGTACACTATTAAGTGACAGAGCAATGAAAACCAGATGAAAAACTAAATTAAAAAAAAATTGATCCTCTCTCTCTCTCCCCCTCCCTCTTAAAAAAAAATCAGTGATTACAGCAATCTCCTCTCCACTCCCTGAACAGCTTGGCCCTAGTGCCATTAGGATCAGGCATGGCAGCGCAAAGTAGGTGTCAATGTTGGGGACAGGATCATTGATTCAGAGTTGAGTGTTAGAGGCCAGGCAGGGTATGAAAGCAACCGTGTAGAAGCCAGGGTGTCAGAGCCTAGTGGGGTTAGAAAGAGGGGCAGCCTGACATGGGCTACCAGGTCTCAAGCAGAGTTGGAAGAGCATGCACGCAGAGAATGGCCAAGCATGAGAAGTCAGAGTCCAAGCAAGGTGGCGAGGGCATCCCCAAGAAGAGTGTTCAGGTGCAAGGTGTCCGAGCCAAGCTGGCAAAGAGGGCAGAAGAGACAAACTGAAATGGGAGTCAGAGCCCAAGAGGCACCCACCTGGAAAAAGAAATGGCATCAGAGATGGGAGATTGGTCATTTACCAAGAGGCATAACTGAATCAAATCACAAGGAAACATCGACAAACTCAAAGTATGGAACAGCCCACAAAATATCTTCTCAAAAGTTTTAAGGTCAAGAAAGTTCAGGAAAGACTGCAAAATTATCCCAGTTTAAAGGCTGTTTTAGAAGACATGTTATTTAAATACAACTATATGCAACCCATGATGCTGAACTAGATCATTTTGTCAAAAAAAAAAGACACTATTGCAACAGCAAATGAAACTTGGGTGGAATCTTGAGGATTCGTTGCTAATGGTATATCAGTGTTAACTTTTGACAATTATATTGTGGTTAAGTAGGCAAATGTCCTTGCTAGTAGGAAAAACACTCTAAAGTGTTTGTGAGTCTTGGGGCATTAGGTGAGTAACTTACTCTAATGAATTTAGATATTTTTTTAAATGTAATAATTGTTTTAAAAGTTTAAAATCCAATTATTTTGTGTGTGTGTGTATATATATATGTATTTATGTATGTATGTATATATATATTAGAGAGAAAGAGAGAGAGAGAATGAATCTATTTTTATTTATTTTTCATCTGGTTCTGGTTTCTCTGACACCCAGTTGTGTATGTGGTTGGGGTTTGAACTTGGGTCCTCGTGCATGCCAGGCAAGTGCTCCAACCGCTGAGCCACATCTCCAGCCCTATTGTACTAATATTAAGTAATGGTATTACATGTTTGGAATAGATTAAATATCTCTGGATGGGAATTTTTTATAGAAATTTCTAGGGTATAAATCATTGCCTTCTTCATTTAAAATGTCTACATTTTCTATGTGTCTTGAAAGGACAAAGATAGTGAACAAAGCCCACTGGATTATCTAACTCCCATTCACAGTTCTATTATCCTTTTTTGCAAGAGGAGATGATGAAATAGTGTTACAGCTTTTAGTACAGCTTTCGATAATTATAATCTACTTGCTACTTTAAATATTCCATAGCGGCACTATCCAGTAGAATTTTCTACAGTGGTAGAAATATTTAATATATGTTTTATCCAATATGGTAGCCACTGACCACATGTGGCTAATGAACACCTGAAAAACAACCACTGCAACTTAGTGACTGAATGTTTAATTTTAAGTGTAAACTAAGCAGCTGTGTGTTACAGTTGTAAATTACAGAGAAATCATGAAAGCATCATAATTCCTGTTTTAAGGAATTCTTGACACCAATATCTGATAATTTGAACTCAAAAAGTTTAGAAGCCAATATCACTTATGAATATGTTTTAAAATCTTAAATATAATTTTAGTTTACTGAAGTCAGATAATTATTCTAAACACACATACACACATACAATGAACATGGAATTATTCCAACATTTGCAAAAAGATTTTTTTAATGTGACCCACTACATTAAAAAAAAGGAAATATTATATTGACAAATGCCAATAAGATATGTAGTAAAATTGAAGATTAATGCCTGATTTTTAAAAAAACTCTTAATAAATCAGAAAAATGAGACTTTTTTAATGAGAGAGGGACAGTGAGAGAGAGGGAGAGAGAAAGACAGAATCAATTTTATTTAGTTTTTCATATGGCTCTCAGATACTTTGTTGTATACGTGGTGCTGGGGTTTGAACTCACATACTCATGCATGCCTCCAGCCCCAAGACTATTTCTTAAATAGTACAATTAGCTATCAAAAATGAATTATAAGTCAATTATACCTAATGATGAAACACTAGAAGTAGCCCATTAAAGAACAAGAAAAATACATTCCCAGTGATTATCATTGTTTTGCAGTGTTTGCCAATGTTATATAACAAGAAAATAAAATTACCTAGATATTAAAAAGGAACAAATCAAATGGTCATCATTTTCAGATTTTATTGATACTCAGGAAACCAAAGAAAATTAACCATTAGAATTAATATGAAGCATCAGCATAATTACCAAATAGGACAAATTTAGTAATACCCACTCCTAACCAACTCCAGTCTTCAGAGCCTCAAAGATAGAAGCCAGGCCTGTTTCATTTGTAGTTTTACTTTTAGTACCTAATAGAATCCCTAGAACGTAGAAGATGTATTTATTGAATTAATTAATTAATTTGTTGACTATAAAATCCAGAAACTCTAATTATTGAGCATTATCATGTCCCCCCAAAAAATCATATCAACAATATGCAGAAAAAAATACAAAATTTAACACCTATTTAAAAATTTCAGCAGACTAAGAGTAAAAGGAAAGTTTCTCAAAACTATAAAGGAAATTTACGAAAAAAATAGTTAACATCAAACTTAGTAAGACTGAACATTTACCCCCTAGATTCAGAAATAAAATGAAATATCAACTCTTGCTGATAGCGAACAGAGAAACATGAGCAGTGGGAACATGAGGTTAAGGGAATAATTAATATAAAATAGGCCCACTGGGTTGACAACACATACTTTCACTTTTGGAAAGCAATTTACCTGAAGCCTCGCCTGGCTTAAGTCTATAGGATATGGTACATTCCTCAGCCAACTACCTGCTATCTGCAGGAGAAATGTAGGCCCCATATGCTGATAAGAACACAATTTACCCTTAAGGGAGGATTTCTGTGACTCTTACAAAGACCAGATCCCAGAACTCAGGGAGATAAGGACAATTCCTCCTAACCATAAAACTTATAAGAGCAGGTGCTAATTAAAACCAGTCCGCATGAGCCAAAGTGACCTAGAGTTGTCATGGCTGTGGGGACTTGAAAATCTGATGTCATCCTGCTGTCAGTTAAAAGTCAAGAGATGGTCCTGGACAGGACTCTGTGGAAACTTCCCTGGGAGCCCCAGTAAAACTGGAGGGCAGTTTTCTTGTCTGAGAGGACCTGCTCTTTCCCTTGAGCGTGTCCCCTTTTCCATTTTATTACCCCTTCTAATAAACTCACGCCTGTTACTCTGTGCCAACATTACTGAAATTCTTCTGGTATGGCTACAAGAATCAGGGTGAAAGTGGGCCTTTGCACTGCCTCAGTTTTGCAGAAAGCCCATGCTTTGTGACATCATCACTCCTACTCAATATTGTCCTGGAATGCACAGCCAGGGCAATATAAATAGGAAAGAAAGAAAGAAAGAAAAGAAAAGAAAGAGAGAGAGGGAGGGAGGAAGGGAGGGAGGAAGGAAGGAAGGAAGGAAGATTGGAAAAGAAGAGATAAAACTGTCCCATTCACCAACAATTGTGTAGAAAATTCCAGGAAACCTATTAATCTTATTAAAGCTCCTGGAATTAATGTGAACTCAGGAGGACTACATTATGTAAGGTCAACATAAGACAATTATACTTTTTTTCCTGTAAGCCTCAGTTTCCTCATCTATAAAAGAGGAAAAACAATTGAATTCCCCCAAAGAGTTTGTTATAAGTTAAACAGTTATTGTGTGCTGACTATTTAGCAGAATGCCTTGCTAAATAGAAATTAGCAATTATTTCGTTATTATTTAGTATAGAAAGGCTGACGTGGATGCATGTGAAGTTGATGTGAAAGAGAATTACGAGTTTTATGGGCTAAAATCTGAGTATAGTCAATGGATCTAGCTGTCAAATATGGCTAAGGCCAAGGTCGGATAGGTACCAATTTTAGTTCTGTGTTAAGTTTTGGATGCCATACCTCTACAGAAATTGAGAAAAGCAGGTGCCTAAAAAAAAAAAAAAAAAAAAAACATTGAGCAGGAAGATAACACTTTGGGAAACCAAGCCATGATCAATCACATCAGATAGGGCTGATTACAACAGAAACACAGCAGCTTAAGAGTTGCATGACAGCAGGCCTCAAATATGCAGAGGTCTGTCATGTGATATGGAGGTAAACGTGCTCCAGGGGACAAATACATGACCAGAAGGTAGAAAGTATCTATTATTTAAATCAAATATTAGAAATGACAATGAAAAATTCTCTCAAATGGGGTTCTTACCTTGTAGAATAAACAGGAGTTCAAATATGATTCCCCTTTTTTTGGAGCTGAGGAAAATGAAGGCTCAAATTGAAATACTTGAGCAAGATTTCATGGTTAGCCTATTCAGAAGCATGATTTAGATCTTGGTCTGCTCATTGTACATGATGGGTTGTCATGGTTCAAGTCAGAGAGAGGCAAGGACTGACTATTGTCCACAGCTTTTGGCTCAGCAATTTGGTCAAGTGGCCTGGGCCTCAGGAGTTAGGCTGAAGCCAAAATTCAACTGTTTTGAAGCAAGTCTACTGGAGTTAGTCTACAGGGCTGAGTTGGTGCACAGCAAGGTGCAGAATCTAACCAGCCAGCCAAGTAGAGCTAACCACTGAAAGTGGGGTAGGGTGATGGGGTGTGAGCAGATGCTATTGATGTTTTCTGCTGAGTGTTTGAAAACCCACTGTGAATTCTGATGCCAAGAGTTTGTTGCTAGCTCCTAGAAACAAACAGAAGATGGAACAGCCATTTTCCCCCTCAATTCAGGAATCTGTTAGCCAAATGTGGGATTTTAGCTTGGTTAAGAAACAGGTCCATCACACAATTGCTCCTAATGTTCAAATGTGGTTGCTGATGCTTCAGGCATGGACACTCCTGAAAGGGTGACACTAACCACTACATACGAGCCCCATGTAGCCAGACCACATGTGTGATGATGCATTGTCCCGACAGACAGCCGGATGGGCCAATGAACAGATTTTTAAATGATTATTCAATCTTTTCCAACAGATCCTCATTAGCTAACGACCATTGTCACCTTCTATCCTGCCAGTGAATCGGGCTTTCAGTTCAGTAGAAGCTTAGAATTTTCCTACTCATGCGGACAGATTAAAGCTCTCAGCTAACTCAGGTGTAACCTATTTAATTCACCACCCAACTAATTACTGCAGATGCAGATAAACCAGGCTAACAGGGAAGAATCCACTACCCAAAACAAAGAGCAAATAAGCATTTTTCTCAATACCCAGCAAAGAATGTGTCAGATGGCAGACATCTTAAAAAAGCAAACAAATGCTCCAATGACTTTGAAAATCAACGAGTTTCAAGAAGAAAAATTAAAGCGAGTTCTTTATGTATTTGGGGTCTACTTGGTTAGACTTTGATGCCATTTAACAACAGAAGCAAAATCAACTATTTCAGTGAAGTGAAATACAAATTTAGCAGGTTCTCACACAATTTCATTTTAAAAACTAAGGATTTTTTTATTAGAACTGAATAAACTATGGAGACTAGAATCAAGGACATTGTTTTAGCATGAACTCTCTGTTCTTCAAAGAGGTTAACTTTGAAATATGAACTTAATTGCAAGTCTTTTGCTCTAAAGAACATTAATTGGATGTATCTTATTGTGGTAAAAATGTATGTTTCAAAGAGAAATAACTAAAAAAAGTCAGGCTTTTGTTTTGACAGGTCATTTTTCTCAAAAGGCATATTCAGGAAATCAGTTATCTGAGCATATAGCTAGAAAAGAAAAAATAAATCTTAAACATCCTCTTAATTCATTTTTTTTTCATTTTCAAAGGTTACGAACTGAACAAAAGTTTTCCATATTACCAGAGAATATATTCTTAGCTGTGGAAGGAAATCTCAGTACAATATTTTTATATTTTATAAGTGACTACTGCTTCGTAACCTTACGCACAGCTCCATTGCTGTGAGATGTTTTGGGAAACATTTCCTAGCCTCCTCAGGCAATAACTGCAATCCATTTTGAGAACTATGGCCAAGGAGGATAGGCATTAGAGAAAAGTTCAAGTACTGGCACCCCATTCACTCTGTACGTGACCTTAGCAAATCCCTAGCTCTCGGCTATCATCTAGAGGAGGAGGTACTGCCCATTTGCAACATATAGCACAATTGAACAGAAATTAGCTTTGATGAGCTAAAATTTCACCAAAATGACCAGGGTGTTGAAGCAAGATTAGCCACTAGGATCTTGATTCGGTCTGGATTTCTCCGTACTATATAACAAAACACAAGGGGATGGTTGAAAATAGATTTTTGTGATGCTCACAAAAAAGGGTGTTTTTTTGTTTGTTTTTTGTTTTTTTAAGAGAGAGAAGGACAGTGAGAGAGAGAGAGTAAGAATCAATTTTACTTAGTTTTTCATGTGGCTTTCATTGCTCTGACACTTCGTTGTGTACACTGTGCTGGGGTTCAAACCCACATCCTAGTGCACGCCAGGCAAGCACCGTAACCACTGACCTACCCCCAAAAAAGGTATTTAAAATAACTGAATTTTATTTTGCTTCTGTGGAGAGAACTGTAGATGACATTGATACAATGAACCAGTTGGCCTTCAATTTCTCTTTCTCTCTCTCTCTCTCTCTCACACACACACAGAGAAAGAGAGAGAGAGAGAGAGAGAGAGAGAATCCATAAGTTCCCTAAACACAGAAGAGGGAAAGAAGTGTTTTTAAACTCTCTGGTTTAAATTTGCATCCAGCTTGAAGACAGAAACCATCAACAACCTATTGCCCTAGATCACAGAGGCCATGATCCTTCCAAGACAACATCATTATAAATTTTCTCAGCATCCACAACTCAGGATATTTCCCAAAACTTATTCTACAGAAGCAAACCCTAAAAGGTTTACAAAGAAAAAGAGGCAATGGGATCAACGATTAAATGGGAAACTTTACATACTTTATACTCCTCTTGGACCTTCCTCATTCCCTTTAGTTTAAAGGAACTAATATTTGCAGGGAATCAATCTGTTTAACTTTGAAATAACCTGATATTTCACAAACTCATCTTTGTCCTCATGGTAGCTATTCAAAAATCTCACTTTAGTATTCTACCTAACACATTTAGGAAATTCTTGTTTAGTGACTTGGTGCCCAGTATCACACAGAACACATTTATGTAGCCTTTAGAGAGATCAAATGAGGAAATTGTAAGGGAAAGTATTTTTTCCAAAGTTGCAATGCTTATTCATTTTACCTATATTGTGTTTTGTGAGGATTCTGAGAACTTTTTTTTAATGTTTTACTAATTTTTTTATTAGAAGTATATAGAGATACAATTGAGGGGGAAACATTATCAAACCAACAGTAATAAATATATATATACTTTGTTATCCAGGGGTAATGCCAAAACATGGATGACCACCTAGGGTTTCACCTGTTGCAGTTTCCCCCAGAAGAACTCATGCGATAAATGGGTATCTCCTGGAGGAATGACAACAGCTTCTGAGATGGTTCCCCGCTATTCCCACTCTCCAGTCTCCTATGAGTTCTTCATACAATTCTGAGAAATTTAAAAAAAGGAAAGACAAGGAAGAAGAAAGGAAATCTATACCAAAATACTATCACTCCTTAACCATTGGATGTGTTGAAATTTTTCCCATTATAAGCAACAGCAACACTGTACAGAGACTTGAAAAAATGAGAACATGTAGTGTGGTTCATGCCCCAAAAATCCAAAGGTAGATTGAGTTTTAAGCCTGAATGGACCCAGAAATATAAAGATTTTGGCCAAACCTCTTGGTTGTCCCTGTCATTGCCTCCATTCTCTATCTCTGGCAGCTTCAAATTAATATCCTACCAGCTCAGTAGCCCTGGAGGAAAGTTCCTCTCTTCCTAAAGTTCCATCAAAAGTCCAAAACCTGACTTAATTGAACCAATTCTGACCACCCATCATACTTTAAATCAATTTCTATGGCCAAGAGGATGAACTAGGAGATGGGGAACTGTCCAGGCAAGAAATGGTTTTCCAGTGGAAATTTAGGGTGATGTTGCCAGAAGAAAATGCAACATATGGCAGCTGAACACAACAACCTGGGTACCCACAACATCCATCCAAAATGAAGGCCTGCCTGTGTGTATCTCCTTGGCATTCAATGACTATGAATAAGTAAGTCTCTCTGCTCCACAGCTCCTCTTGGTCTAGAACTTCTGGCACAGGAGGAGAAATTTGCCCAGGAATACAGGTCACGTTAAAGATAGCCATACCTGAGATAGAAGATGGCGCCCACCCCAGCAGCAGTGTCTCCGAGAGGCTCCTGAGAGTCACCTCACGCTGCAGGTCTGCATGCGGATTTCCACAGTAGGACGAAACTCCCAGTGTGGGCGAACATTACCCCCCGCTAATTTTTTAACTCCAAGGGAATAGTGTGGAGCATTAACGAAAATAAAGGAGGAAGTTTGTGGCACCCATGTGACCGGCCCCACACCCGGGGAGAGGGGAGCTTCCCTGAAGGGGAGGAAACGGAGCAAGTTTCCTAATCAAATACCCTAACCTGGCCTCGAACTCCCTGATCTGACTGCTCTTCATTTACATGAACTTGGAATAAAGCTCAGGAATTAATTGCTCACATTAGCGAATTTACAGCTGTTGCTGCGAGCGGCAGCAGCTGGCGCCTGATTGTGACGTTGCCCTGAGGGCGGGGCCGGCTGCTCAGCAAAAAACGCTCTTGGGCTCTCAGCCGCCATGGTCAGAAAACCAGAATCTAAAATGGAGCAAGGGAGCGAGTTTCCTAACCACGTACCCTAACTGGCCGGCTGCGAACTCCCTGATCTGACTGCTCGTAATTTACCTAATCTTGCATAAAGCGCTGGGAATTAATTCCTCACATTAGTGAACTCTCAGTTGTGTGTGCAGCGGCCGGCACCATTGTGACGTGTCCCTGAGGGCGGGGCAGGTTGCCCAGCAGCATTACGGGGACTCAGTCCCAGCGACCAGAAACAGAAGTTACCGCCCCCCCCCACCAACTGCCCATCTGCCCTGGGGGCTGTAGCAAAAGGTGATTCACCTCTCCAGCTCCCAAACCTCTCAGCTGGTGACCTTATGCCCTTTGTTCCATCCCCCTTCCCACCCAAACAGGAGGAGCCTGTGAACAGAGCTTGCTACAGCAGGGAGCATCCCTCCATGGGGGATCCTCTGCTTGAGCCTCTCCTTGAAATCTGCCTCAGGAAGCTTTGAATATATGGGGCTGCTCTGGCTTCACCTTAGCATCTGAGCTCCTCGCATAGCCAAGGCTGCGTAGGCCTGGACCTCTCTAGCAGGGCGCCTCCTAGTGCTTGCAACGGGGAATCACACAAGCACTGGCACGATCTGGTCCATTTTCTGAGGGTTTCAGTCAACCCCACAGAGCAGCTCTTGGGACTCTGGAAGATCACAAGACACACAGAGTGGGTCACCAGTGATCCTGAGGAAGCGAGTCTCAGGCTAGCCACTCTCCTTGGATCAGTCAGAGACCCACGCATCTACAATAGGATCAACTCCATTGTCTACAACGTCTGAGCCCCAGGTCCAAGAAATATTTAGAGTATGGATTGGCAGAAAGCAACCATCTCAGGATTACAGCCCAGGGAGAGCTGAATACCCCTTTGCAACAGAAAATTTTGAGGAGATCCTCTAAGAAAATCCAGGCCACCAGACTCAACCAATCTGCTTCTCCCCAAACAAGCTCAACTCCGTAGAATCCCCAGCTTGATGTTGGATTTGATCACACAAACCCATGATACATACCTCCTGATCTAAGGGCCAGAAAATCTCAAAACTGTACCAACTAGTTTTGTGTTTTTTCCCTTTTTCATTTCTTCATTGTTTTTCTTTTATTATTATTATTTTTTAATTTTTTAATTTTTTTTAAAAGAGAATCTGGCTGGAAAATAATATTTTAAAATTTTTAACATTACTGTGTGTTTTTTGATTTTTTTTTCCTTCTTTTTCCTCTGCTTCTTTCTTGCCTTACGATTAATACTGAATTTTGGAGTCGGTGGATGTAAATACTTATCTGTGTGTATGTATTGGTGATTGGCTCTTATTTCTTTAGGACTTATTGAACCCTACTGCTAACTTCTTTCTCCACTATACTCTGATAATCCCTAAATATAAGCATCTTTCTCTCATTCTCACCCCAAGTCTTTACCCTACCCACACCCGAGTCCTATGTTTTCCTTAGTCCTAATAGAATAACCTACTCCCCCCTAATTCCTAGTTTCCCTATACTCTATAACAGGTGTGATTTTATACTTCCCCAATTCACTTCCTTGACTTCCTAGTCAATCCTTCTCCCCACTTTCAGAGAGACTCTAATAACCTGAAGATATTGACATGCATCAAAACGGCTACTTGCTTGGTATCATACTACACAGTGAGAGTTCTCTCAAAGAAAGCTGCCACTATTGGTGCTAAACATCAGCTCATCTGTTTTAGTTGAAACAGACTAGTATTTGCACCTATAGCCTTTCAAATTCTCACAGAACCGTCTGACATCTTTAGGTCTATATTGACCAAATAACTCCTCTTCACAATGAAGCAAAGTCATAAGAAGCTCCAATTGCTCCAACAAGAATAACAAGGCTGAAATAAAAGACAAGCTCTCTGACTCAGAAAATGTGGAAAAGGGGAAATAACTCTCCTCAAACCCAGAGCTCTCCACCTAAGGAGCCCATAGCCGGGGCCCTAGATGAAAACCAAAGATATTGTATCAGCATTATGATTAGTAATGCAATCAAAGAGTTGAGAGAGGAAATAAGGAAAGAGATCAAAGAGCAATTTCAAGAGATGAGAGACAAATTCTACAGAGAAATTAAGGATCAATTCCAGGAGATGAAAGATCAGCTATACGAGGATATCAACACTCTGAAAAAAGATATAGCAGAGCTATCAGGATTGAAAAACATGGTTAACCAATTCAAATCTTCACTAGAATACACCAACACCAGAGTAAACTCCACTGAAAATAGAACTTCAGCGCTTGAAGAACGAGTAACGGACAATGAGGTTAGCCTAAACAATGTAGAAATCAAAGAAGAAAAACAAGATAAAAAACTTATTTTACATAATCAGAACTTCCAAGTAATATTTGATGAGATGAGGTGTAATAATCTGAGAATCATTGGCCTGGAGGAAAACTGAACAGCAAATAAGGGGATTCAGGAACCTTTTAAGCAAAATCATAAGTGAGAACTTCCCTCATTTTGCTACTGATTCAGAATACCACATCCAAGATGCTTGTAGAACACCAAATAGACCTAATCAGAGGAGAAACTCACCAAGACATATCATTTACAAATTGAATAACAGAAAAATTAAAGAAAGTATTCTAAAAGCTGCTAGAGGAAAGCCCCAAATCACATTCAGAGGCAATCCTAATCGGATCACTATGGATTTTTCAGAACAAACAATGAAGGCTAGAAGAGCTTGGAAACATATCTTTCAAGTGTTAAAAAATAAAAACTTTCAACCAAAGATAATATATCTGGCAAAACTCAGCTTCAAATGCGAAGGGGAAATTAAATACTTTAATGATAAACTTATGCTTGCAAAATATGTGAACACAAATCCAGCTCTACAGAGCATTCTCAAAGATGTTCTCCATTTAGAAGATAATGCCAACGATATGCTAAATCCTTAAACAAGGGCGAGTCAATAATCATACTATACAAAAACTGACTTTCAATATGACTCAAAACTCTGTAATAGATACAAAGTCTGTGAATCAGCCTCCCATATCTATTCCATCCTTGAATGTGAATGGTCTCAATGCCCCAATTAAAAGACACAGACTGACCCACTGGATCAAAAAACAAAATCCAACAATATGTTGCCTGCAAGAGACACATTTGACACTCAAAACTAGACACAGGCTGAAAGTTAAAGGATGGCAAAACATCTACCAGGCCTGTGGCCCCAAAAAGCAAGCTGGTGTAGCGATTCTAATTTCTGACAAAATTAATTTCCAACTAAAACTAGTCAGAAAGGACAAAGAGGGACACTTTATCATACTAAAAGGGACAGTTCACCAAGAACATATAACGATAATCAACATTTATGTCCCCCATTACAACCCCCCCAAATATATGGAAAAAGTCCTTAAGGACATTAATCCCCTCATTGATCTCAACACAATAATCCTGGGGGACTTCAACACACCACTATAAACTCTAGACAGGTCATCAAAACAAAGAAAATCAATAAAGATGTCTCCAATCTGAACTACTCTATTAATCAATTGGTCTTAACAGACATTTACAGAATATTCCATCCTAAAACAGCTGAATTTACCTTCTTCTCATCGGCTCATGGATCCTTCTCTAAAATAGACCACATCCTAGTTCACCAGGATAATCTTAGCAAATACAAAAAAGTGGATATAATCCCATGTATTCTGTCAGATCATAATGCTATGATCTTAGCAATCAACAACAAGAGAAACAAGAGAAACTACTCAAACACTTGGAAATTGAATAATTACCTCTTAGACGAAGGGTGGGTAAAAGAGGAAATGAGAATAGAGATTATGAAGTTTTTGGAATTGAACGAGAATGAGGAAACAACATACCAAAACCTATGGCACAGTATGAAGGCTTTCTTAAGAGGTAAATTTATGGGGCTGGAGCGGTGGCTCAGTGGTTCTGGTGCTTGCCGGGCAAGCATGAGACCTGGGTTCAAACCCCAGCATCACGTACACAACTGAGTGTTGGAGAAACTAAGGCTGTATGAAAAACTAAATAAAGTTGTTTCTCTCTTTCTCTGTCTCTCACTATCCCTCTCTCTTTAAAAAAAAAAGAGGTAAATTTATAGCATTGTGTGCATACATCAAAAATATAGAAAGAGCTCAGATTAATAGCCTTATGCTTCAACTCAAACAACTACAAAAGGAGGAAAAGTCCAACCCTAAATCTAACAGAAGACAGGAAATCACCAAAATCAGAGCTGAAATCAACGAAATTGAGAACAAAAAAGCTATTCAATTTATTAACAAATCTAAGAGTTGGTTCTTTGAAAGAGTTAACAAAATCGACAGACCTGTTGCCAAACTCACCAAAAGGAAGATCGAAATGAAGCAAACAAACAAAATCAGAGACGAAAATGGGGATATCACCACAGACTCATCCAAGATACAGAAGATTATCAGAACCTATTTTGAAAACTTATACTCCACCAAATTTGATAACCTGGAGGACATGGACAGGTTCTTGGACATACACAACATCTCCTCTTTAACACAGGAGGACATTGAAAACCTCAACCAACCTATCACAGCGAAATTGAAGCACCAATCAAAGCTCTCCCAAAAAAGAAAAGCCCAGGTCCAGATAGATATACGGCAGAATTCTACCAAGCCTTCACAGAAGAACTAACACCGATCCTCTACAAACTCTTCCAGGAAATTGACAGAGTGGAATCACTCCCAAGTACTTTCTATGAAGCAAACATTACACCGATTCCAAAGCCCAACAAAGACACATCAAGGAAAAAAAACTACAGACCAATTTCCCTGATGAACATTGATGCAAAAATCCTTAATAAAATTTTAGCTAATCGGATACAAAAGCACATTAAAAAGATAATCCACTACGATCAAGTGGGCTTCATTCCAGGGAAACAAGGCTGGTTCAACATACGCAAATCAATAAATGTAATTCACCACATAAACAGAATTAAAAACAAAAACCATATAATCATCTCAATTGACACAGAGAA